>JAXQQM020085745.1:0-280118 GCA_034641835.2 Pinus albicaulis
TCGAATCTCCTTGGCTTGACAGCGCAATCATCATGGGAAATTCCTCCAAGTGTGGTGCAAATCTCATGCACAACTGATGTCGCTACTGATAGCTAACTCAACCCTTTCATCTACCTCTTTCACTGGTCTCCACTGAACTGTCCATGCACTGTAGTGAACTGATGTGTTCTTGAGTTGAATAATTAGTTACTAATTAATGAATTAAATAATATTTAATTCACTCCACTCATTACTAGTTGATTAGCTAGTTAAATTAATCTCAACTAGTTCAACTAAGTTAAACCGAACACAACTCCACTAGCTGTCTCATTAACTCCACCAAAATTCTGCCACTGAAGTCCTAACTGAAGTCAACCATGCATGAGCTCACCAAACCCTAGGAATAGCGTAATTCCTCTGTCAGATGCATGAGCCACTTCCAAGGCTCGAACTGAAGTGCTCCAAGAGAGTAAACTTAAGTTTAGAGTCCAAATATTATTAAGGGTAAATAATATTTGACTTCCCTATTTTTAGGATAGGCAGTCTAAAAATAGACTTCGACCTATAGGTCCAAAAAAATAGAGGTCCATCTATTTTTACCAACATGACCAATACTCCAAGAATAACATACTGCAATCCCCAGACCATGCTCCATATGTCTAAAAATAGACATAGTCTAAAAATAGACTTTGCGCCAGAATTTTCCTGCGGGCCCACTTAGTGAAGGCAACTTCATTTCACTAAGCTCCATCATCTTTCTGCATTTTCAACACTATGGATATGATCTAGAAATGATGAATCTCTATGATGATTGACAAAAAGAAATGATGAAGACCTGATGGAAATCTTGATGAAGAAATTGAAGAAATCTGGTGGATCTGAGGGTTGAAGCCTTATTTATGAAAGTGGAAGTATCCTGCCAGTAGAAGCTGGTGTTAAAATCAGGGGGTTGGAGCTCCCTTCCAGTAGTGGCTGGAGAACGAGAGAAGGTTGTAGCCTTTCTGCAGGTGGGTGCCTGCGTGCCGGTATGAGTCTGCGCCAGTACAAAATTGTAAGAAGTTTTCTTTATAATAAATTGAAGATAGAGACGACAACAACGGTGGTTTTATCCCGAATTGGGTTTCCACCTTAAATACTGGTGTTCATGTGTGTTGCTTATGTGTGATGGTTTATTCTGTTATTACTGCACATGCTTACTGCTTACTAAAAATCTGATGAATGAATGTTGCAATGATCTAAGTAAAGAATTAAACGTATAATAAGATCTCTGGACATATGCAAGTTTTCTTAAAGATATCCACATTTATATGCGAGTTGGGTTCAGTAAATTAATGTATGGGCTTAAGAGAAACAAAAAGTGAAAAGTTTTCAGTCAGCTCTAAACACTGATTCACCCCCCCCTCTTAGTAGTTTTCCCAACAAAGAGAACAAAAGAATGGACTCAAAAGAACCATCCATTAAATCAAATCATTGGTGACATAAATGAAGGTCGACAGCTTCGTTCATCAAAACAAGCTCACATTGCTTTTCTAGCAACCTTTGAGCCTAGTAGTTTTGAGGAAGACAACCAAAATGAACATTGGGTAGCAACTATGAATGAAGAATTGGATCAAATCAAGAAGAATAACACCTGTGAATTAGTTCCACGACCAAAAGATAAAAATTTAATTGGGACTAAATGGATGTTCAGTAACAAATTGAATGAAGTTGGATAGGTTACCAGAAAAAAAGCAAGATTGGTTTGCAAAGAATATGCACAAGTGGAGGGAATTGATTTCGACGAAACATTTGCACCAGTTTCTAGAATGGAAGCCATCTGAATGTTTCTTGCCTATGCATGTTCAATAAAAATCAAAGTCTACCAAATGGATGTTAAGTCATCATTTCTGAATGGCGAATTAGAAGAAGAAGTTTACATCGAACAACTTGAAGGTTTTCTACTATCAGAAAAAGAAGACTATGTTTGCAGGTTAAAGAAGGCTCTATATGGTCTCAAGCAGGCTCCCAGAGCATGGTATGCTTGTCTTGATGGATATCTACATCAACAAGGGTTCAAGAAAGGTACTGTTGATAGAAATATTTATGTACAAATAGATAAAGATAATTTAACAATCGTTGAGGTATATGTGGATGATATAATATTTGGTAGCAATGATGATTGACTAAGTAAGAAGTTTTCTACAAAGATGAAAAGTGAGTTCAATATGTCTTTACTTGGTGAGCTGACATACTTCTTAGGGCTTCAAATATCTCAGCAAGAGAAAGGAATATTTATATGTCAAGCCAAGTAAATCAAGGAAATTCTAAAGAAATTCAAAATGGAAGATTGCAAACGCGTCCTTAGTACGATGGTAACAGGTTGCAAATTGAGCATAGACGACTCATCTAAGGATTTGGATCAGAGGTTGTATGGATCTATGACTGGTATTCTTCTATATGTAACAACCTCCCGACCAGATGTTATGCAAGCAGTTGGACAAGTAGCAAGATTCCAAGAAGCACCAAAAGAATCACATATTATTGCAGTCAAAATAATTCTTCGATATCTAAAGGGCACATAAGAATATGGCTTGTGTTATCCCAAGGGTAACAATCTCATTATTCAAGCCTTTATAGATGCAGATTGGGTAGGAAGTGTTGATGATCGTAAGAGTACTAGTGGATCAACATTCTATCTAGGTGGTTGTCTCGTATCATGGTGAGAAAAAATCAAACCTTAATCTCGTTATCGACAGCGGAAGCAAAATACATTGCAGCGGCAACATGTTGTACTCAAGTCCTTTGGATGAAACAAACTTTGCAAGATATTCAATTACAATTCAGTGAGCCTATTCCCATATTCTGTGACAACACCAGTGCCATCAACATCTCCAAGAATCCTGTCATGCATTAAAAAAAAAAACAGATTCCGATCAAATATTATTTTGTTAGAGAACAAGTCGCTGAAAAGAATATCAAACTTGAGTACGTTGGTACAAAAGAAAAAATCATTGATATCTTCACTAAACCTTTACCTCGTGAAGCATTTGAATATCTTCGCCAAAATCTTGGGATTCTCCCAAGTTCTCATTATATTTTCCTTATTCAGAATATAAAGGGGGAGTGGAAGTGTGTACAGGTCCGCATGATGGCTGTGTGTCAGGGGGAGTGGAAGTGTGTACTGGTCCGCATGATGGTTGTGTGTCAAGGGGAGTTACCCTTTTCCATTGATGTCAAAGGGGAAGAGAATGTTGTAGGAAGATGTGTCATGATTGCAGGGGGAGTACTTGTGTTGACATAAATGCCAAAGGGGGATGTTGTTGATCAGTGGTTGTCATTGATGTCAACCCAAGCAGCACTAGGGGCTACCTCGATCTTGCATGGGAATTTTGACCTACAAAATTACTATATTCTAGGTCAATAATATTTTTTATGGTTTCTACTTGTTGAGATGTTTCTGTTGATATATGGCACACCATGTAATTCTTCACGGTTTGAGAGATATTCATGTTTGAAGTTAGTAACCCCAGTTAGTGGGCTAAAACCCCATGGGGTTGTGGCATGAGTCATTGAAAAGTAAATAATTAATAATTTTTAAGCTCCTTAAATACCTCCCACATTCACTTGTTGAAGATCCTCTCAACCTAAGCATTTATATAAATTGTGATCCTCATATCCTCCTCATGTAGGGATTTCGATACCTGAAACAGGTAATCGTGACATTTTTGCTATAACTATTTTTATATGAAGGTTAAAAAGATGAAATTTTTATGAGGTGAAGCCGAAATCCTAAGGAAGTTCTTGTAAAAATTTCAGATCAAGGTGAGAAATATTTCCAGAGATATGATATGTGGAAGTCAGTGTGTTTGCAGGCTCCTGAAATTCATCTCAAAGAAGTTACCTTGGGAAAATTTTCATAACTCTCTATCTGAGTATCAGATTGGAATTATGTAAAAATTTGTGGATATTGCATCGACTTTAGTTTTTTCTGTATCAATTTCAGAGCTGAATGAAGAAATAGTGAAACATGAAACACCATACAAATTCTCTCTAATGAACCAGTCCATAATTAGGGCATTGTGAGAGATCGACCATAACTCTCTCTTGAAGAATCCAAATTGGGTCAGACCCATGGAATTAGAAATAAGACTCATAGGAATACTACAGGACCAAAAATAAAATATTGGGGACCTGAAATAATAGGGATACACCAGATTCAATATCGAGCTCATAGAAGGCAAGAAAAAGCTAGGTCATGTGTTGTCAAGAGCTGCAAAGGACCAGAATTTCTAGGGCAGAAAAGAAAAGCAAGGTGCAAATTAAGGTAGCATGACAAGAGCAACAATCAAGGTGCAGAACAGCAGCAAGAAGTTCACCACATGAAGTCTCCAAGTGGGCAACACTGCTTATAGTCATTGTAAAGGTATCATTGTAAAAATTGTGCAAGTGTCTATCTGCCAAGATTTGAAGAGGCAGTGTCGGGAGGTATAGGATCATCATTAGGTGGTTTTTTCATAGTTGGGGTTATGTTGTACTATGTATTCTTCTTCTACATCATTATATATCATTGTAAAGTGGACCATTTTCCCTGGTACGAGAGTCCATTCTTGTTTTATTCTTCTATAGGGTGTTAGGGTGGTGCTAGGTTGGTGCATGAAGTCACCAACAGGATCAAGCCTGTGAAAAATTCAGGGTGGTAGGGTGGTGCTGGGTGAGTTGTATCTCATTGGGTGTTGGGCATCCATTCAGTTGATTAATGAAGAATCTCGGGTGTTGGAGCGTCCATCCAATGGGAGTTGGAGAAGAATTCGTTTCTAGATTCTAGGAAGTCAGAGCTTTATTTTCAATTGGAGTTGAATATTAAAGAATTATTACAAAATTATTCAGGTGGTTTTTGTCCTTGAGAGGGTTTCCACCTTAAAAAATGTGTGCATTTGTATTCCTTTTGTTTACTACTATCATTGTACAAACACTGATAATAATTGAAGATTAACTAATGCTCTGAAAGATTAATAATAATACTAATTGAAAGGAATACTGATTCACCCCCCCCCATTGTTGGACATTGGGTTCAATTCTCCCTGTGTGTTTCATGACATGGACTAACCGCCTCTCATGGATCCTAACTCTAGCGATTTTAATGGAGACTAACGCCTGCGGGTTTTGGTCTAACGAAAATCGTGATTCCAACAAGTGGTATCAGAGCAACAGGTCTCGAGTTTGAAACTCACCCGGCTCGCGTTGGGGGGGATATTTTTGGACATTGGGTTCAACGCTCCCCATGTGTTTCACGACATGGACTAACCACCTCTCGTGGATCCTAACTCTGGAGATTGTAGCGGAGACTAACGCCTGCGGGTTTTGGTGTAACGACAATCGTGATTCCAACAATTTTTTCTCTTAGTATATCGAGACTATTCTAACAATCTTCATCCTAGTAGAACTTGACATATTTCTTTAATAATTTCTCCATGGGCGTAGTAATCTGCACGTATGTATTAATAAAATTCCTATAATACCCTGAATGTATGAGCGTCGTGCATAACATTTTTACACTTATTCGGGGTTCCAAATTGATAATCACGACAATCTTCGTAGGGTATACCATCAATCCATTTTTGCACACAATATGTCCCAACAAAATACCATATGGTACATAGAAAATGCACTTCTTCAAGTTTAAATAGATCTGATACTTCCTGCAGGTATCCAGCATCAACCGCAGACTAGAGACATGCTTCTTTAATAGTCCAAAGACTGTCCAATCGTCGAAATATAATTCCATGAAATTGTGGATATATTATTTGAAAGCTGCAACAAAAACCCTAGAAAATATAGTTGACGTGTTCTTCAAACAAAATGGCATAACAGTGTATTATAAGGACCCCCACTCAGTAGTAAAGGTGGTCTTGCTCATGTCTCCCAATGAAATCCTGATTTGATGATACCCTAAGAATCCATCTGTAAATGAGCAAGTTTCTTGCCCACCAACATTCTCCAATACTTCGTTTGCGAATGGTGTCAGAAATGGATCACGGACACATGCATCATTCGACTTGCGGATATCAACACAAATACATATCTCGGCCATAGTATTCTTTTCTTTAACCACCATAAGGCTAACCCACTTAGACTCCTCGACTGTTTCAATGATTCCGGCGTCAAGCTTCTTATTGAGTTCTTCCCCCACTTTCTCCTTGTAATTTGGGTCCATCTGATATGGGCGCTTCTTGACTGGATGCGCATCAAGATTCAAAGTGATGTGCATCCCCCATAGATAACCTACAATGCCTTTTAGTTCCGAGATTTGTAGTGAACAGGTCCTGGTATTCATGCAACAACTCAGTGACCTTGCTAATTGTGTCATCATCCCAATAGTCCCCTATCTTGGAAAATTTTGGCTCTGCCTCTAAGCCTATGTTGACTTGTTGAGTAATGAAAGGTTGTGATACATCCATCATTGCTATATCGGGCCCTGAAACCTCGCGCTATCCTTCTGACGTAGGAATATTAACATCCCGGGGATCCTCGTCACCTTCCTCTATGGTCAAATTGTAACATTCATGGGCTTGTTCCAACTGCGCAACCCAGTCACGCTGTACCAAAGTCCTGGAATACTTAGTAATGAAAATAATCCTGCCTTAACTTCTTAAAGAGCCTAATTAATGCACTTCCAACCATCATCGAAGCTATATGTTAATAAGAACCCATCTATTATCTCATCCCAATCTGTAGTGCCATGGCGCAACTCTGTTTCGAGGTGCCATTGCTGAGGTATTGTCTCCAAAGAATGAAAGAACATGTGCACCCACTCTAGTTGAGGTTCAATGCCCCAAGCTTCAGTTTAGCGAGCCAAATGATTTTGAGGATACTTTTGAACATCATACTTCTCCAGAACCTTCATATCAACATGATAAAATCTCAGCCTTATCAACTTGCAAAAGTCCTTCCATCCTCCTAAACTTTCTCTGTGTGCACCCCACCATCGGGGTGGAGTATACCTCAATGCGAAGTTCAAAGCTTTGTATCTCTGGTCCTTAAGCACATTTTTCTCAAATTATTCTAGAAACAAGACAACATTCCCCGTTCCATCATAAAAGGAAAGTCACGTACTTTGGATTGGATACAATGCAGATATTTGGTAACCCTGTTACGACACTTGGTGGTTACTTCATGCAAATGATTCTTCCAGTGCTCCAACTTCTCATCAGAATCTGAAACACACGAACTTTCGTGCTCCCAACAAGTTCTGCCATCCTTGGTGTGTTTAATCCAGTCTTCATCTTGTGTAGTAAGCTTATATATTTGATCATTCTCAACATCCCCATACTCATACTGGACAGGCTCTATATAGTGCGCACATTTAGAAGGATATAATGGTATAATAACTCAGGTACCATTATTTTCAAAGATCATTTGCCTCTTCTTCAGGTTGATTATAGCATCCATGTCGTAAGGCCAGTCAAATACCAACAACGTAGGATACATATTACTATCATAAATGATCTGAATAGCTTCGAAGTCGACCAATACACTAGCTCCATCAATATCTACGCTAATTCCTTGCAATCGCCCCATAGGAATGATCTTCTACTGATTTTCCTTCCTCAGTTGAATTGGTGACCATTGCAGCTTAGGAATTCCCATCCGCTCCGATGTCTACTTCGACATAATGTTGACATCTGATCCTAGATCCAGAATGACTTGATCCATCTCAGAATCTTCGATATGCGCAGTCAAACACATCTCCTTATCGGTTCTCTTCTTATTCTTGTACACTTTATTTACTACGCGCTGTTCCAGATGTAGCTTTTCATTGCCAATGCAGTTATCTATCAGTTCCTATAATCCTTCTACGGCCTTTTGGTCCCTCAGAAATTTCATAAATGTTTGCAAAAAGGACGCAAAGATAGACTGATTAACTTTCTTTACTTCAACATTCTCCTCAGGCTTATTCTCCAATGGAAACAAATATTTTTGCGTGGTAGGTGGCAAAGATTTAGGAGTCATAAATGTATTCCTTAATTCCATGAATGTCTCTTTCTCGCGATGAACATTAAATCCAACATTCTTATCTTCTGGTTTCCTTACGCATGTCTCCTTCACAATCTTTTTTCCTTCTGCACGGTATCCTCCGGTACCCGCACCATTGCACGTTACTATGTTAATGCTTGGAACTGCTTGGCACATTTCAACCCTCATCATTTTTATATTCTGAGCCGGTTGCTGGTTGTGCTTCTCTTGCATTTTAGCTAAAAAAATGGGACATTCTTTGATTTCATGACCAAATTCGTGACAATACTTACAAGAAGCTGTAGTAGGATTTTGAAAATACCTGGCAAAATGTCCAACATGTCCGCAGTTGTAACATATCATCTGACCTCACCCATGACCTGTGCCTCCACCTCAGCCACACCCTTAGCCTAGGAAACCTCCTCACGTAGTCGGTGAACCCGAAGCCTCGCGCCCTTCTACATGCATTCGATATGCACCAGGAATGTTCTGCATCATCAGATCATAGCTCTTACAATGTTGCTCATCATGTCCCACCGAATTGTAGAAATTGCAGAACAATTGCTCCAGTGATTTGATAAAATTTTGCAGTAGGTGGCAATAATTCGTAGAATGTTGCCCTGCAAATTCACATAATCTACACCATACACGGGGCCCTACACTTGGCCTTGCATTCCATCCAGGCTTCAATGGACTCGGCAACCCAGCGCCAAGTAATCTCTATAAACAGGGCACTGCTCTTCATAGTGACCCAATGCTTTGCACTTGATACGCTAGAATTCCGACCTTATATCATATCGAACCTCCTTTCCCTTCTTTAGATACTGGAGCTCCATATGCAAGCTCTCTAGCTGAGTCTGAATTTGTTGCACTCTTATGCTTGTCTCAACTACTGGCGAAGCTTCAAGCTTCATTGTGATCTCCAACGCTTCAACCTGAGTAGAAATCTTCTGTTGTGATAATGGAAATTTGAGATGAGGTAAGAACGCAAAAATGAACCATTCTCTATGTTATTCATCCAATATCTTGAAATTAATTTGGCTCAACAGTTTCTTAAATCGCTGATCTACCTCCCATATGGTCTCAGTAGCTAGCTGCTTAATCACTATGATATATGCGATACACTAGGACTGTGACTTATGTTTCTTGAATTCAATGTTCAATGCGATCTTTATCTTAGCCAAAGAAGAATTTTCATTCATCGTAACATATTTCATGTTCCAAGAAAATTCTTTATCTTGCATCGCGATAACCAATTGCGCTTTCATCATATTTTCATCTGTAATATTTTGTGAACTCCATATCGCTTTTGCAACAAAAAAAAACTATTATGGACCATCCGATTCCTTGAACACAGGCATCTTTGGGGTTTGGGCCATGGTGAATGGGGGAGGTGGAGTTGGAGGTGGAAGAACATAATGGGATGAGGTGATGATGGGGGTGGAAGGCTGGGGAATCTCCGTAGTGCTTTGCTAACTTTCAAATCTTAGACTTCTCGGGGTAGCAGGGTTGATTTTTGTTTCTTCAGACCCAAACAACATACGATATTTAGTTTCAACGTAAGTATCCCAATCTGTTATGATTCTTTTACCGCTATGCATAACACCTGGTTCTCTTTATTCAAACATCAATCTAAGCACATCCGTAATATACCCTTTTCACACAATAGCATTCTAATCGAGAACTTCAGTGAATTCAGGTACTTACCTCTAGGGCCTTTGAAGAACTTGCACTCTTCTTCGCTATAAGAAACAAAATTCTTGATCATGAACTCTATGATGAACCATCCAAGGATACTGTATATCCAATAATCAACAACCCTCATGATCTAGTTATCAGAATTTTTCATCTTCTCAATCAAGTCTGGGGTCCATGCAGTTAGATTATTATTGAACCGACCCGTCTGTATGGCTAGTCTTGATATCCACTCGTACATATCACTAGAAAAAGATGCAAAAAATATCTCGTACTAATCTATATAAATATACTTCAGTAGCCAATGTTCATTAGAGATGCACAGGTTTATGTTTTCTTGCACAACATACTCACTTTCTTTTAGACTTACCCAATCTTCAATATCTTGCTAAGATGAATTCCACATCCAACTATCTCTTAGTCAGGTCCCGATACCGGAAACAGAACCATTTTTTGGCTTGATGGGGCCTATACCTAGGTTCAAAGTGACTGCGTAGTCCAACAAAACTAACTATTACCAGCCCTTTTGTCAATGACCTACTTGCGCAGATCAGAGTCTCACCCGAGGCAATATAGGGGGATGCTAGAACCCGGTTTTTGCATCTAGAGGGATAGAGGATCATGGATTTAGGTCATTTCATTCTTAACAGAGCTTCGCAGGTCAGATCTACCAATAATACAAGCGTTGTTCAACACATCTGTTGAACCTACTAATAGACTGCGTGATCTTACTTATTTATGCATTAAATAAAGTAAACAACCATAAAACAGTCCATGCTATTCAATTGCAGATAAAAAACCATTATTCAACATAGACATTCATAAATAGTAAGTAAAATCCAACAATTATTTCATTAATAGCGAGATCCTTCTCATACATTCAGTTCCACCCTGCGTACACAGCTGCAAGGTCCTGCATACACAACTACAGGGGTCTGCGCACACAACTATAGGGGTCTGCGCACAAAAATGCAGACTTCCTAAGGTCTCCACATACACAACTCTAGGAACCTTTCCTCTAACCCAAAACACAAACTCTGAGTCAAAAAAATCTTACATCCAAATTCATCTAATTAGATCTATCGTTTAAGATTGTTTTCTTTCTATGACTTCTATCTAGAATCATTTTATAGGTTTAGAATTTACAATACCATGCTTCGAAAACCATGGGAGGATTCCAACGTTCACAAAATTATCCCATTCCATTACATAATAAGGGGATTTTACCCACCCCAAATCCCCAATGACTCAAAATAGACTTTTCCCTCTGCGCTCCGCTCCTCAATCTGCGAAGTCCTTCTCTGCTGCTTTCTTCGAGGGGATCCCATGTCCAGTAGATTCTTTACCCAATAGTGTGAGACCAAAGTGTGTCCTTGGGAATAATTGATTCTCGAAGGTGAATAAGGCCTCTTGATATTTTATTTTTTAATTGTTGCTAGGATTCTTCCTAGAAGAGGGATGATTGTCCATTTATAATTTCCCAAAATTTGTGGTTTTGATGAAGTTGTGATTACTCTAGGAGATATTGAAAACTTTTGAGCCCTCAATTTATTTATCCATTCTAATAAGTTTTCTTTTTATTCTTTAGCTTTGGGAGCATATTTTCTTCTCCAAAATTTACCGCATAGATTGTTTGGATTTTGAATCCAATGCCACTAGGATTTTTCTCCTAGAGCATCACTTAGGATGGATAGATCTCTAAGTATCCAGATCAAAATAACATAGAAACATAATAAATATAGTTCAACGACTTGATAATAAGCCACCTGGAGGGGGAAAACTCCCTTTACATCACATAAATGAATAATTTTTGGATGATTCAAATAACAAGACCTCCTTGCTATATACAGGTGTCTAAATTGTTAAAATATAATTAGGGCCTACATAACAATAATTATGTAAGGGAAAAACAATAAAAATAGTGGGATTATATGGGGAAAAAATAACAATATAGGGTCTACACTAGTATTATAGGGACCTAACATACCATTCTCCTTCAAAAAAGTGTTGTCCTCACACTTGAGTAGTTTTGTATGCTTCTATATAAAATAGTCATCCTCCCATGTAGAATCTTCAGAAGGTAAGTTCTTCCACTTATTGAGATACACTGAAATTGTTTGATTTTGTAGTTATTGGATTCTTGTTTCTGTGATTACTTTAGGCTCCAATGTGATTTTTCCTTTCTCATAATATTCTGGAAATATATTTTGAAATAGGATCTTATCACCTATAACCTTCTTTAAGCATGAAACATGGAAAAATGGGGTGCGAAGATGCAGGCAACTCAAATTTTTATGCCACAGTACCAATATTTTTTAACACTTTGTAAGGGTCATAGTACTTCGGTGACAATTTATTATCCTTCTTAGCTTGCTTGAGGGATGTTTTTTTGCATGGTTAGCTGCAAAAATACCAAATTTCCCATATAAAAATTATTTCACTGCGATGATGATCTACTTGTTGCTTCATTCAATTCTATGCTAGAGTTAGGTTATCCTTTAAGAGTTGTAGAAATTGTTGTTGATGCTTGATGCGATATTCCATTGCTTGAACCTTAGAATTGTCTCTTAGAGATGATGTGATGAATGGTGTATGATATCCCTAAAGCACCATAAATGGGGTGATTTTTATATCCGTATGGAATGAAGTGCTATACCACCATTGTGTCATAGGAAACCACTTAACCCATTATGTTTGTTTATCAGATACAAAGAAACAAAAATATCCTTCCAAACATTTGTTCACTATCTCAGTTTTCCCATAAAATTGAGGATGATAAGATGAGATATGAGCTAATTGAGTATCAAGACAAGAAAGTAATTTTGTCTAATTATTTCTAGTGCAAATGGGATATCTCTCACTTACATTAATCTTTGGGTTTCCATGTATCTTTTGAATTGTTTCCACAAATGTTGTAGTGAATGTATTGGCTTTGAAAGGATGAGATAGTGCACAAAATTGTGCATACTTGTTAAGTCTATCAAAGACCACCATGATGACTCTCTTTCCTTTGAAATTGGGTATGTACCTTTGATAAAATCCATTGATACCTCCTCCCAATACTCACTTGGAATGACTAATGGTTTTAAAATACTCGGGGTATTACTTGTTTCAAATTTATTTTTTAGAAAACCAAACATTTTGCCACAAAATTTTGAATATCAAATTTAAGTCCATCCACAAAAATTCCTTCTTGACCCTGTGGTAAGTTTTTAAAAATACTAAGTTCCCTCCTATAGGAGAGGTGTGAAATTCCAAAAGAACCTTTTGTTTGAGTTAGGCCTTCTTACATAGATATAAGAGATATTTGTACCACAATGAATCATTTTTCTAGATAAATGTATCAAATGCACCAGGATCTTACTGCAACTTTTGAATGAGTTTCCACACCTCTTCTTTATTCTTCCCTTCATACATTTCTTCAGTTATCCAATCAGGTTGGATAATAGAAATGGCACTGATAAATGCCTCCACATCCTCATCCCTTATTAAGAGCGCATATGCGACATAATTTTTCTTCCCATTTTTTATAGACGATTTCAAAGTCAAAACCCAACATATTTGTGACCCATTTTTTCCGCTCTCCTGAATATAATATTTGTTCCAAGAAATATTTAAGACTATCATGATCTATTTTTAACTTGAAGTGTCTTCCCATTAGATCAGGGCTCCATTGCTTCAGGGCATGTAGTATTTCCAACATTACCTTCTCATAAATAGGTTTGTGTAAATATTTTCCCTTGAATGGACGAATTCCAAAAGAAATAGGTCTTCCTTTTTGAAGTAAAATAGCACGAATGCCATTTCCTAAGGAATCAAATTCAACAATAAATGTTTTTGTGAATTCTAATGTAGCTAAGACTAAAGCTCAACACATTTCCTCTTTAAGATATTCAAAGGCCTTAGTTTCTTCTAGAGTCCAAAAAAATGCATCTCTTTGTAGTAATGTTGTTATACGTGCTGCTATTTTTTGATAATCCTTAACAAACTTGTGCTAATACCTTTTGAACCCAAGAAATCCTCGAATATGCCTAAAGGTTGTGGGAATTTTCCATTCCTTGATGGTTTTAATTTTTTTAGAGTCTACCTTACACTACAAGGAAAAGACCCTCTAGCAGAGGTTATAAAGGAGGTTTTTAGTGTTATAAAATTGGCCAAAATTGTCAAAAAAATATTTTCTACAACATCCGTTTTCGGTAACGGAGGTTTTGGCAGAGCTTCTAATGGAATTTCAACACAAATAAAAAAACTGGGCGGCCGGAGGTTATTACGGATGTTTTTTTCATCGATGCACTACTCAGGTGTCAACGCACTGGTATGCGTCATTTAGACGGTCGGCTCGGGGCGGTCGAAAGTGCATGCACCGAGCCGTAAAGGTATAAAACCACACCGGGTGCATTGTAGGTGATACAACGCACCGGGCCATTCTAATTGGTATTTGGTTTTGTGTGGTGCCCATAGGTCGTATCAATGCACCGGTTCGTAGTATTATAGAAACACATCAGTGCACAACATCACACAAATGCACCGATTTTTCTAATTTGTATTGGTATTTGTGCGGTGCCCATAGGTCGTATAAACACACCGGTGAGTAGTCTCACATAAACACATTGGTGCGTAGTATCACACAAATGCACCGATTGTTCTAATTCGTATTGGTATTTGTGTGGTACCCATAGGTCATACAAACGCACCAGTGAGTAGTCTCACATAAACGCACCGGTGCACAGTATCGCACAAACACATCGAGAGTTATAATTGGTACTGGTATTTGTGCGGTGCCCATAGGTTGTAGAAACACACCGGTGCACTGTATCATACAAACGCACCGGTGTACAGTAAATGACATGCACTGGTGTTCATTTTTTATTTTTTTAGAAACATTGACCTTGACAGTGCAATTATTGTTATTTTTTAAAATTCATTATTCATAAAAAGTTGACACATATCTTATAACAGTATTCATATTAATTTATTTTTTATTAATGCATTTGAATGTGATGTTTGGATTAATTTGTTATATCATATCATAATTATTGTGATTTTTTTAAAATTCATTATTCATCAAAAGATGACACATATCTTATAGCAATATTCATATCAATTAAATTTTTATTTGTGCATTTGACTGTGATGTTTGGATTAATTTTTTATATCATATCATCAAATTTCACATCTCTTCATTATAATATTTAATCATCCATAAATTTAATTTGTGGTGTTACATTTCACAACGATAATGGAGAACAAAATAGAATATTAAAACATATTTTATTATATATATATATGAATAAGACAATGTTTGTCATACAAAATGGGACAATTATTGGTATCCCTTTGTCTTTAAATTGGGACACTATGTCCATTACATTAAACAAAATGTCTGATTTCATAGACAAATATTTTAAAAAATAAAACACCTTGCTTTGATATCCAAACATAATGATCATCATTCTTCACTTGAATTGTTGTCACTACTCGAGCTACTTCCATGACTTGGGTTATTTTGAGGAATGTTTTGTTCACGGTGTTGATTATTTTTTTCTTCTTCACCTTCCATCTACAAACATAAAAATAAATTGTAATGATTGTATATACATTGGCGAGAATAATGAAAATTTCAATATTAAATAATATACATAATTGTAAATCGAAAAGAAATGACGTACCATAGTAACAATTGACTCATGAACTATACACATTCTTTCAAAACCTAATTTCATGCCATCTTTCAAGATTTCATCTGTTGGCGCAGTTCCATACTTTGTTTCCTGCAAGTTTTATGCTCCATAACAAATCATATATTGAATACAAAATATTTTTTGTTCTATTAATTATAGACGGAGCTAAGTAAAACAAGATCGATAGATGCTTTCAAATTCCACAATTAATTTATGATATGCCAACATAAAATCACAACCCATATTTAACCCAATGAAAATCAATTCGTCTGATGGTTCTTCTTTGTATGTTAGCACCTGTTTGAAGACATTAAATGATGATTTTTGTAAAACAACTTAAAATATACAAAAATGAAATCTAGTTAAGTTGTTATAAGGAAGTAACAATTACTCACAAGCTTAGATATCAACCCTTTTCTTCCTTGTTGTCTCGTTTTATGTGTTGAATGGGTTCCATTTTCTTTTCTTTTCTACAAGAAAATACTTGAAAATTAATATTTAATGCTAAATTGTTTATTTATTGTATCTAATGATCGAAAAATTCAATGATTACATATTACATTTGAAGCACATTGTTGTTGAGATGGCTCCTCCTGCGATGCAATTTTGTCCATTTCTTTGACCATCTCCTTGTACACCTTTTTGGACATTCCTACTGGCATATTTATGATATCAACTCGTTCATGTTTTGAAATTTTCATAATCTTCCTGAAAATGTAATATGGAAATAAACTATTTAATTTTTATATTGATATATGAAAAGAAAATGTAACAAAAGTGATATTTACAAATGATATATTTATAAATAATTATAGAAAAAACATTTAAAGGAATATTAATCTTTCATTCCTTCTTTTTTGTTGTTGTACGTTTTTTCTATTAAGAGTCTGACATGTCTCATTGACCAATTCTTTGGAAACTCCTCCTGTAGTTTAGATAAAATTTGGTTCTTGGAATCATTGGATTAATTTTTGTATTATAAGTGGAAATAACATCTATACATTCGTTCCAATAGATCCATAAAACTTTTGTAAATTTTTTTTCCCCTTTCGTTAACCTTCAGCACCAGTCCAGATGAGCTAAGGAGCAATTCATGTTCATTTGCATGTTCTATTTTTTTTCTTTTCTTAGAACAACATTCCTTTTTCTAAGTTATTGGTTCATGTAGAAAATTAAACATATAATGTGAATTAATATATTGTTTGAAACATGTTATCTAATAATTTTAGTATATTATTAATAAAAATTAAAAAAAGGGACTCATATTGGATCGATAGTATTTTTTCATTCACCTCATTCATCATTTTGAAATTTTTCCATCAAGCTTTTACGCTCTTTTGGTTCTAGATTAGAAATAATCTTATCAAGATTCATCATTTTGTGGCTTTGAATGATACACAGTAAACAATACATATTAGTTAAACTTACATATAGTTCAAAAATAATATTTTTTGTAAAAAATTTACAAAGAACTTGTCTTTTTTGCTTTTCTTGATGGGTTATCAGTATTTTGTTACTTGATCTCTTGTCAGCCATTTATTTATCAATATAAAACCTGTACCATATCATTCATTAATATATTTTATAAATAAATCATCAAATTTTCAAGTAAAAAAAAATATATTAAGAAATTTGTGCGCTTTTCATAGTGTACGCATCGACATTGGTGCGTTGTGTTCTTATAAACGTACCGCCAAAATAGTATAAAACACCGTATGGTGCTCTATGTCAACAAGGAGCACCAATGCGTTATATGTTAACCACCACACCGAATAACACAGAAAAAATAATAAAAAATCATGTAGTGTTAGTTTTTGTAGCATATGGTGTCGTGGAGGGGGTGGTGCGGCCTATTCTTATAAATGCCCCGCGCAAACACGCAACCAACGTACGATGCTCTCTATCAAAAAGGAGACCCAGTGCGTTATATGTTACATGGTGCACCGATTAACACAAAATAAAAATTTGTTTTTTCCAAACAGTAAGTGCACGGTGCGCTATAATGAAATGGCGCATCAGTGCCCTATTTTACATATGGTGCAAAGATTAAAAAAAATTGTTTTTAATTTTTTTATCAAACAGTACATGAGCGGTGCGTTGTGATAAGCCAGTACACCGATGTGCTAGGTTACGCAGGGCGCACTGGTGCGCTAGGTTATGCAGGGCACACCAATTAAAATAATTCAGTTTTTAAAAATTCACGCAAGGGATGACATGGATTGGGATCCGACTATGCAAGTCGTCCCGTGGGTTAGATGTCATAGGCCTATATATATAGAAATACAAACCCTATAAATATAAAATGAAAATCCCTAATTCTAAAATCACAGAAACATGAAGAAGCAAGGGAAGAAACAAAAAGAATGAAGGGTTTATGATAAAATGGATTTTTTGTTTTTTGTTATTGTTGTTTTTTTTTTTGAAAATGAACAAAAAATTTAAATTTTTTACTTCCTGCGTAAAATAATACTGTAGAAAATGTAAAAATAAAATAAAATTTAATCACGAGATCGTTTGAAATTCAATGCTACAGGGTTTGAATCACCAGAGGTTTGGAATTCTGATTCTCTGAATAGTTCTATTTCAGTGTATTTTGTTGCTCCACAGTGCTCTCGTGCTCTCTTGATCCAGGTATGTCTCGTGCAAATCGATGGCTGAATTTTTTTGCAAAAATAGTGAAATAATGAAAAGTGTTTAGCGTTTAAAGAATTGTTTTATGAAATTAGGTTTTCAAAAATATTTTTCCGCCCATTTTTCAATTTACCAATTTTTTTTCACTTAAAAAAAATAAAGTTGCATTTTTTTTATTTGCAACTTTTCTTCATTGGTGTGTCAATTAATAACACTGCACCGGTGCGTCAGTTAATAACACGACACCGGTGCGTAGTAACTAAAACACACTGGTGCAGTTATCTGTACATAAGAACCAATAACAATAAGTCCATTTTTAAGGCACCGAAATTACTTTTAGGTGTGTGCACTAAAATTTATTGTTGATTTTGCTCAAATGCAGAGAGAAAATATCATAATTATATCGATTGGACAATTCTTCAAAATCCAGCTCGTTCCATAATATTTCTCAAAGTCCATCGTGGAGTTCTCCCTATTCATCTCGAGACGTAATATTTACTTCAGATTTTATTTATATTTTCATTATTTAATTGAATTTATGTTTTTTATCCATGTCAATCAGCTTAATAAAATTTATAATGTATAAAAATTTGTAGGTTCGTGCAGATTCAGAATCGAGTTCAGATTCACAAAATATTCAAACAACTCCAAAACGTCAGAAGCTCTTATCAGGAGTCGCATACCGCAAGGTGCATTTGGTAGATGAAAATGGACAACCACTTCAACTTGCCAATTTTAAAAATATTGCATCTTCTAGCCACAATCCCAGGACAATGATGGTAATAATAATTGTTTGGTATATTAATGTAATTATTTCAACGTCAAAAAAATTAATCATGCATTGTCAATGTTCTTACTAATTGATATCATAGATTTTTTACTAATCATGTTCAAATATATTTGTTGAAATTAGTATGATTCTAGTGATGATGAGCGACCTACCTACCATCTTCTGTTGCACCCCACGACAATGTAAAATCGAGATAAGGGTGGATTAAGAGAAAAAATCGGAGAGGAACGATACGAAGAAAGGTTGAATTGACCACCGATTCAATTCCCGCTACGTCTAGTTTCACCAATTAGGAATGACTACAAAAATAGTAGTTCTTCACAAGTTGGAAATGGAGGCAATCAAATAGAGGTTGGTATGGATGATTACTTAAGGGATACGACTGCCATGGAGACAATGTTTTTAGATGCATTCCAAAACGATGATCAGCTAGGGGATGATGCTCATATCGCTGACACCTTTTTCGAAAGCCTTAAATTTGCTTCCACCACCCCTCTCTTTGGACCTGGCGGTCAGTCAAAGTCTACCCAGTTGGGGACAACGATGTTATTGTACAAATTGAAAGCAAAGTTTGGCTTGTTGAATGCATGTTTCTCAGAAATTTTTAGGTAAGTTACCATAAAGTCCTCCCTTATATAAATTTGAGAAATATAACCACACAATGAACATTACAAATGGTCAATTTTATGAATTTTAATAATTATTTCGGAATTAATGTACATTTAATATTTTCC
The DNA here is from genome assembly GCA_034641835.2 of Pinus albicaulis. NCBI lineage: Eukaryota > Viridiplantae > Streptophyta > Pinopsida > Pinales > Pinaceae > Pinus > Pinus albicaulis. The sequence continues at coordinate 19,503 of JAXQQM020085745.1, forward strand.
ATGATCACCAACTACATGTTATTCAAAGATAAGGCTCTTTTGAGTAATAATGTCTTGCTCGGTAGCTGCGAAGAGGCAAAGAAATTATTGAAAATGTTGGGTGTTGAGTACATATCATATCATGCATTTCCAAATGATTGTATTCTATATAGAGGTGAATATGCAGACAAAGAGATATGTCCGAAATGTGGGCATGACAGGTATGATAAATAAAAAAGAAGGGTAAATCACGTGGTCCTCCTTTTAAGATATTGAGGCACATGCCTATAATCCCAAATATTCAAAGGCTCTTTCGTTGCAAGGAATTATCTATGTTGCAGGGATGGCATGCCTCACATAGAAGTGAGTTGGGAGTTATGCGAATCCAAACTGATTCAATAGCCATGAAGCATATAGAGGATACATGGCCCAAAAAATTCAAGGATGAAGTACGCAGTCTACAAATCAGCATAGACATGGATGGCATCAACCTATATTCCCTCCAGAACACCAACTATTCTGTTTGGCCTGTAGTAGTGATCAATAACAATATCCCCCCATGGTTGTCCGTGAATAATGAAAATCTTATGTTGGTTCTCATAGTCCCTGGTAGAAGACAAGTGAAAAATATGGATGTCTACTTACAACCACTGGTAGATGAATTGAAGGAATTATGGCATGGGATAAATGTATACGATGTATCAAGACCCATCACAAAAGAGAGGAGTTTTACGCTGTATGTCATATGTGCTTACATGACACATGATTATCCAGGCTTAGGAGTTTTCTCTCGTAAATTACATGTTTATTGATTTGTTTATATACGTAACAATATTATTTCACATATTAGTTATTTAATTCGTTGTAATTGTTCTGATCTTCATGATATTCTTTAACGTGCCATGCATATAAATTGTATACAATAATCTCGCATGTCTTGTAACAAAAGGGTATTTTGGAATTTGGATGTAAATGTTGTGGACCTTCTTTGAAATCTAGATGGTCCAACGACCTACGAAAGCCAGTGTATGATTGCTACAGGGTATTCCTCCCAGAAGAACACCCTTACAGAAGAGAAGCATCCTCTTTCAATGGTAAATGAGAGAGAACCCAAAGGCCTCCAATAACGACACCAGCTAAATGGCTTAGAGCATATGAGAGAGAGAAGAAGGAGTTCATAGAAATGTTCGATTCAAATGGGGAGCCTATGTTCGATGATCCATAATTATTCGACACCTATGTTGAGAAATTTCCCATTTGGATGAAAAGGAAATCTATCTTTTATAACCTCCCATATTGGGAGCATATTAAGATTACCTACTTATTATATCCCATGCATATATTCAAAATTTTTCATCTTCTTTATGGAGGCACATATCATCTAAAAAAAGTGATGCATTGGATGTTAGGAAAGATCTTATTACTTCAAAAACTAAAAAGAAACATTGGCCAAGACGATTAGAAAGTACAGGATCGGAGGCAGGTGTTGGTCCCTCTAAGTCATGGTATTTCAAAGAAGGTGATGTCCCATGGATTTAAAAAAAAGATGATATTTCTTTGGAAAAGGAAGCTATAATGGGTGTGAGGGTGCCATGTTCAAATGAGTCTTCACTACGACGCTGCTTCACTGTGGATGACCATTTGTCGGGGTTGAAATTGCATGACCATTTGAATCTTCTAAGAGTACGTATAATGTCAAAAGAATGATTTGATTATTTGCTATATTAATAAATTTTATCCCATGCAGGGATCATAAAAAATAACTAATTTTGTATATTATTTCATGTGTTTATAACTTTGCAGTGTCATTATCCTTTGTTCGTGTGTGGGTGTGTGAAACTTGAATTCCCTCAAGACCTAGGATGTGCCATATCTAAATTATCTGCATTTGTATGTTGGATCATGTCAAAGGAGATTCATGTGGCTAACATTGCATGGTGGCGTCAAGAGATAGTTGAGATTGTTTGTATGTTTGAGAAGGAACTGCCGATGAGTTTCATCGACTTGCAGGTTCATCTTCTAATCCACCTAGTAGATGAGGTTGAATTAGTTGGAGTGGTTTCTTGTCGTTGGATGTTCTTCTTAGAGAGGTACATGAAGAAATTGAAAGGTTTTTTTCGACAAAGGGAAAAACCAGAGGGGTCTATGGCAGAGGGGTACATGTCGTATGAGTGTTTCTATTATGCCAGTGAGTACATCAAGAAGATCGACAACATACTAGGTGCGGTGATTTGGGATGATGAAATGGATGAAGACAAAAGAGAAGGGGAGTTTCTCCAAACAAATGGAAAAAGTGCTTGATAAAGAGTAAGTGACTTATAATTTTTCAAATTTACACAAAGTAAATATTCATGTTGAACTTTGATATAATGTATATTTTGATATCTATGTACTATATAATGTCGCTTTGATTTCATCAGCTAATGCAGAAATTGAAGCAATTAATAAATTCGTTCTTTACAATTCCAAAGTTACACAACCGTGGGTCGCATTGTATGAACAAAAGAGGATGAAATGGGATAGTGACAAGAAATAATTTAGATGGTTGAATGGTAGAAGTGTGCCTTATCTTGATCATTTAAAATAAAACATGCCAAAAACATGCCACAACAGTTGGGTTGTTGATCAAGTCAGAGAGAAATAGGGTGCAACCGGTCGTTATCCGCTTGATGAAGAGGATGCACTAAACTTAGGGATTGGGTGCAACGACTCGATAATAATATATTTAATTTATATGTATCTCTCTCAAAGTGGCAGACCTGACTCCCACCTCTACAAAAAGTACACAGAGTTGGTCTCCCAACTCCATCCTCAATCTACTATCAGGTCTACGCCTAGAAAAAGGCAGTGCTGGCGCACCATGAGGACCAGGTCTGTCTGCACTAGCTTGATCCTCGGCATCTGCCATATCCTGATCGTCATCAGGATCTACACCTAGATCATTTGGTGGCACTGGTATCTCATCACCATCAAATGACCCAATGTCTGCAAAATATTTATAAGTACACAACAATAATTATACAATTTCATTAAACATTTTAATAAAAACAAGTTAAAGAACATGTCAGAGTAAATTTAAATAAAATAGTAATATTACCTCTATTATCTGGTGGCTCATCATCTATGAAGGATGTTGGCACACCCTCGCCAATCCAAACCAGCATATGGATAGGGGACCAAAACGAAGGGATTCTCATCAACACTGGCTAGCAACTCCAGTGCATCATGCAATATTCTCACGGAAAACTCAAACTCGACCATCTTGGGCATCATCTATCCCCACATCTGCATCCGTACATGTAGCATTAGCCTATGAGGCTGCTGAAAAAAAGTATGCCTCGTCTCGGGAAACCTCTCAAAAAATAAAAAAAATAGCTTTGAAGCAAAAGGGAAGTTCACCCTCCCTTGTGCCTGGGCATGACATCTATCTAAAGTTGTACATAACTGTCACAAAAAAATGGCAGACCACCTCACAAGTCGTGGCTCCTGTAATAAAGAATCAACATAAAATAGAAGTAGGAAAATAATGCGTTGCTCGTCGCTGGTATGGTGTGCAATGGTCGAAATAAATAGTGAGAGGCACCTCACCTCCTCTCCACCAAATGAAGCAATACATATCTGACCTCCGGAGACCTGAAAATATGAAGGAGACAATATATTTGCACAAATGTATCTCTGGGAGTACACTAACTGACTCCTTGTTGCATAGCATACGGGGACCTTTGGGAATGAGGGAAAATCCACCTATCTCCTGGATAGGCCAGTAATGAAATAGATGTCCTCCTCAGTGGGCGCGTACCACTGGTTAGGACAAACCCGGAAAGCCTGTAGGTGGACATTCCACCTGTGGATAAGATGTCACAAAAGAACACCATGACCCTATAGGGATGTAGCCTCCTCATAGAACTTGAGGAGGCCTACCTGCCTTAGGAGCCACTGGGTAGCTGCTGTAATAGGGCGAGGGTACGTATCTCTCTCCCTCTCTCATGCCTCCCACAAGCAAACCATGTTATACTGGTCCAATTGTTGTTGCTGTTGTTCCCTCTCTTCTCTCCCTTCACATCGCTGAATGATTGACATATTAAATACAATTTTTTTATTAAATGAGACATGTATTTAGGAATATATATATATATATATATATATATATATATATATATAATTTTTTTGAAAAAAAAAAAAAAAAAACAGTCGGTGCGCCACAAAAAACAGGCATGCACCGGTAACGGTGCGTAATTTTTTTGTTTGCGCACCAGAGGTGGTGCACCAGAAAATTTTCAGCGCACCGGAGGCGGTGCACCTACAAATTTTTAGTGCACTACCCTCCTGGCATTGTTACAAGGTCAACGGTGCAGTGGTATAACAAACCACACCGTTGAATATGTACCAGTGTCGGGAGGGTGGTGCGCTGACCAAACTATACGCCCCAGGGTGTATAGTTTAGGAAGTACATCACCCTCTTGACATCGCTACATAGTCAACGGTGCGGTCATTTACCCGGCCACACCGTTGACCATGTCGAATTTCCGGAATGCGGTGCGCTGAAAAAATTACCCGCCCCGGGGCGATATTTCCATCAATGCACCGCACTCCCGCAATTCGACATTGTCAACGGTGCGGCCGGGTAACCGACCGCACCGCACTTTTTTTAATTTTAAAAAATCATGGTGCACCATTTCAGTATCGCTCTATAACCAGTGCGGATACCGTTAGCACCGATTGCGGTGCGACCTGTAAATTTACAGGCAGCACCGCGAACCGATGCGAGCTGAACGACTTGAGTGCACCGCACGAGATTTATTTATTTTTTAAATAAGGTGAATTTTAAGCTATTTTAAAAAACTAATCGTATAAAAGGTTCAATTATGTAAAAATAAGGAAAATACCTATACATTTGGCCGTCGAGGAGGCATATTGGCTGTAGAATTTGCAAAATTAAATTTTCCCACCATTTTGCAAAATATAAAATGGAGATGGTGGGCAATGGACAACAACAGTGCGTGCAATGGGAGCACCTATGGCAGGGTGCCTCACACAAGGTAAAGTTACAACAGTGCTTGAAACAGAAGTATCAAGAAAAACCCCTGATTTTGAAAAAGTGGCGATGTAGAATCAAGAAAAAAATTTTTGAGCATGTTTTTGGCACTTTAAGTTTTTTTCATTTTGTTTTTTTTGTTTTTTTTTTAAGTGGTGTTTTTTATGTCGATTTTGAATAGTGGTGGTGTATCATCACCAACGTTTTTTTATAGGATTGATTTTGACACTATAAATTTTCTAATGTCTTCTTCTTCTGTGAGATGTTTATTTTTAAGTGCATTTATGTACTTGTGTTTTAAAAATAAAAAAATAATTTTTTTTAAAATAAAAACTTGTAATGATATCTTCATTTTTTCACATACATAAAAGATGGAAAAAGGGTCAATATTTTAAAGTTTATATTTTCTACATGTTTATGTATTGTTAAATAATTTTTCAATGCACATCAAAAAATTGTCGCTAAAAAACCAATATTTTGAACCATATGACAAAAAAATACAAATTTTCAATATAAATACAATGCAAAAAATACACTTTTATAGAGTTTTTGTTGAAAAAAACATGTTAAATAAACTAATTTTTTGGGAGAATCTTAACAAAAAAACTTAAGAAAACAACATTTTTATTGAATTTTATGTCAAAAAATAATAGCAATCACATGTTTTTTGAAAAAAAAAAAGGATTGTTCTCATAAAATATCAAAGTCTAAACATTACAAGTAAAACTGATTAATAGTTCTAAAAAATAAGTTTTGTTTGCAAGCATAACTTAAACATCATCAACAATATCAACTAATACATCTTCAACATCATCTAGAACAGCATTGATGGCTTCTTCCGCAACATTTTCTTCTTCATTTTGATCATCGCCGTCTTCTAATGGATCTTTCATGTCAGCAAATCTTCCAAAGTGTCCCTTTCCAATCATTCCATATAATGGTGGTTGAGGTTCCTTTGCTTTTTTTGCCACACGTGATTCATTAAAATATCCTTTCCTCAAACCAACTTCTTGCTTCGCATCTGGAAGGAATTTAAGAGCGTTAATTCTTTGTTGAATAAATTTGCATTGAACTGGGTCTTCTCAATGGCAATGCAATTTCTTCCTTTTAGTAGGCAACATGCTAGTGTTGTACCTAATCATCAAGCACAAAAAAAATAAGTAAGAAAATTAGTATGGAGACACAAAAAGTAAAAAAGACAATATTTAAATTTAAATTTGTATATTAAAACTTACCTGAACCTGAGAATAAATCCAAAACCCATTCTCCTTCATTTGAACATAGATCTATAAGATAGTTAATCAATGCTTGTGGTTTTTGATAAATGTTAACTATATATCATTTTGCATCTTTATCCTCATATGCTAGTTTTCTTACAACTGCATCATAAACCAATAATTGACTATGACTCTTCCCATCTACTCGATTCATAATAATATGCTTATAGCTATCGTCTTTTGTCCAACATTCAACATGGATGAACTCACAATCATTTATAATAGGTTGATCTTCGGAAGAAACAATATTTGACTTTTGCCTGTTACATAACATAGTAAAAGTTCAATTAAATTTTACATGAATAAAATTTTTTAGGAGGAATCAAACATACAATTTCAAAATCTTACGATGTAAGTTGCATCCTTGAGTTTGCTTTACCCTTGAAGCTTGTTAATAACATTGGAAACTGTGTGTCTGAATGAAATGTCACAAATCGCCAAAGTGGTGATGTTGTCACTTCTTGAAAACCCGTAACCACTTTACTAAAAGCTTGATAAGTATATGGTTCTCTTTCATATTCAATGTCTGGAAAATTGAAACCATGAGGAATATCTGCAATAACTAGGCCATATTCCCTTTTAGGGATTAGTGATGCAATGTCTTCACAGTCACCTTGTATTATTTGATATTGGAAACTGTCGAGCCCATTCCAAATGTAATGATTAAGAGTAGGATCTAGTTCAACATTCATAAGACGCTTCCTTCTCATGTTCTCCATCTTAATTTTTTCAATAAAGCTTTTGAAAGTATCTAGTACTCCATTTCCATCCTTCTTCGACATCTTTAATGACATAAAAATATATATATAGATATGTATAAGTAATAAAATAAAAATAGTTAAAATATGGATAAAATAAATTTATAAATCAACATACCTTATTGAATGCAATATAAAACTCTTTTAGTGTTGATGTAGAACTTGCTTCTGGGTAGTTGCATACAACATCATCCCAACTGTCTTCATTCAACATTTTAACCACGTGTTCTTGTATTTTCATAAAAATTTTCTGACTAAATAAATCAAGTTAAAAACGTTAATATATTGACATGTATAACAAATTCTACCAACATCATTATGTTTTATTTAAAAGAAAATTATAATGAAAGAAATAATTCAAGAAACTTACTTTTGAAATTATGCACACATTTCTTCCATTGATAATTCACCCGACTTCACACGGGCTAATACTGATTTGACTAATTTATCATCCTTCACACCTTGCATTGTTCTCCAAGGTGTAATAGTCATATCCTCTGGAAGCTGCTTCATTTCAGGACCCCCCTTACTGTTGGTACATATCATGGGTTTATTCTTTCTAACCTTCTGATTTTTTATGGAAATATTCTCCTACCGATCAAAAATCTCATCAATCAAATCCCATACCTCCCCAGTTCTAAATGCCAACTGAAAAATGTTATCTGTGCCTCTGAAGAGATTTGTATTCAATTTTCCATCTTTTGCTTTTTTTTCATCAATTTGATAACCTGTTTCCATTAAACATTCATTTCGAAATGCTACACTAACTTGTGTCTTATCCCCACGACATTTTTCTATGAATTCATTATGAATAAATTTGACCCTTTGGATGAAAGTCATTTTCATTCTGTACTCATTATCTGCATTATGATCCCATGCCAATAACTTTGATTCCATTTCTGTTAAGCCAGCGTAAATGATGCATTTCACTGTTTGAAAAAGATAGTTATTGGGATATTATGCAATCAATTGTCTCTTAGCCTCTATTGAATGGTTCCCTCCAATTACATAATATTTATAATCAAAACATTTTGTCTTGTCAAATTCTTGTTTGTTGGGAACCTGACATGGATCGACAAGAACCACATAATCCACCCCATGCACATATGGATTGAACCTGAACAATGTTTTCAGATTATGTACATGTAGGTGATGGGCCTTTCTAATTTGATATTGAGATTGTCCTTCATCTGGGCCATAAAATTGGTTAACATTAAGCTCAAATGTTTGGCCACCAAGAATTAATTTATTCTTCCTCAACTCTTGTCGAATAACCTTTTGTTTTGTTTTAATAATGCCATCCTCTAACTCAGCACCTGGTGTTATGATTTCTCTGCTTTCGTAAGAGCTTTCAATTTGTTCTTCACTGCTGCTCACGACCTTTACAGGTTCACCAATATTTGATTTCCTAGTCTTATTGGATAACATATCAGTTTTTTTATAAACAAGCTCTCATTCATGAGGTAGAAGAGAGAGATCTTTGGCAATTTTTCTTTTTGGTGTCTGATCTGTTTTCTCCTTTTGCACAATAGTTCTCATCTCCTCCTCACTAATTCTATCATAATTTTTTGTTTCATGTTCGACACCTTCAAAAGAAACATGTTTAAGTTTACTAGATTGACCCACCTTAGTGACTCTTGGTTGATCCCCTCTTTGTACTATTGCAGTGTCACGAGCTATTGCTCTTTGCTTCAATCTCCTTTCCTCTGCTTTGTCTTTGTGGAAAGTTTTGATCACATCCATAACATTTGGCACCAACATATAAATACTATCAAACATGTTTGAAAGACCCGGCACAAAATCCTATGAAATAAAATAAAACATGTCAATGATCAATAATTTATAAAAAATTGAATCATCCTTACAATAATGCATAGAGGAAATAAAAATAAGCATACTTACAATGTTATTTGCAATGTTGCTTTCTATTTCTTAAGAAAATTTTGAAGTTATTTCATCTGTGTCGTACTTGACGATTGATAGACGATATCTAACCTTCTCACGTTTCTGAGCCTTCCTTGCAAGAACATAAATAGTGTTTGTATTCGGGACCATACATATGTCTCGTACTTTGCCCATCACATCATATTGCTCATTTAAGTCAATCATACCACAAATCAGATAGATGTGTATATTAGCCTCCGTTTCACTGTCTTCAAGATACCATGAGAAATTGGTTTTATCTATTTCCTCGGCGTTCTTCCAATCAGAAATAAGCTTTAATGAACCTGGTGCCCCACTTGCTTGAATTTTATTAGTGTGTGCAACAATATCCTTATTGCGTCCAATAGTGTCCATAGTGCATTCAGCTGCAACTTTAGATTTGGGAGTTGTATCCATAGTGCGTCGAGCTGCAGCTGTAGATTTGGGAGCTGCTGCCGTAGATTTGGGAGCTGCTGCCCTAGGTGCAGAAACATTCACAGAAATCTTTTTTGATGCCATTTTCCTGATAAATATATATATATATATATATATATATATTAGTTAATGGAAAAATATTGCGAATAAAATAAATTTAATAAACAAAATTTATTTCTAAAACTAAATAGTTTGAAATTAAAGTAGTAAAATTAACTATAAAAATTTTCATTTAAAAACAAAATATTATAAATCATATGTATATATCTATATAATATGTTTTGAATACATTTTATAAAAAATTTAAAAATGTGTTTAAATTGTATAAAATAATTTTAAAAAAATAAACTAGTATTTTCAAACTTCAGTTTTTGTTTAATATTTAAAAAAAAACAAAAAAATTACTAACTATTTATAACAAATGTTATAATATTATATATTTTTTTATTTTTTTAATTGTATTGTTATATAGTTTTTTTTATTAATTTATTATATTGTTATATTAAAACAAATGTTTTTTTTTTTTTAATTTATTATATTGTATTTTTTTTTTAATTATATAATGTTTAAAAACAAAACATAATTGTTGTTTAATATTTTTTTTTAATATATATTTGTTATATTTTTAGATTTTTAAGAATGTTTTTATTATTTTTATATATAACAATGTTTCTATGAACTTTTAATTGTTTTATTAAAACAAATTATTAAAAAAAAAAATTAAAAACAAAAAAATAATAGTAATAAATAAATAAAAATAGTCGTTATTGTACAACGGCTATTTGGAGCTTCTTTATCTATTTAAGCTGAGTCCTTGATCAGATTTTGTATCTTGTCCTTATGATGAACCACACTTGCTGGTTCGAAACGCGTCGACACAACCTTCTCCATTGTGATTTTCACCGAAAGATTTGATACATAAAATAAATAAAACCAAAATTAAAAAATGTTTTATTAAAAAAAAAATTTAAAAACAAAAAAAATTAAAAAAATTAAAAAAATGAATAGCCTACCTGCGGCCACAGGGGGCCGGTCGGGCGGCGCCACGGGGGCAGCCCAGCCGGCCTCACGGCCCCCGCTAGGCGGAGGGACGATTCTGTGAATCGGCCCTCCGCCCAGCGGGAATCGACCATCCGCCCAGCGGGGGTCGTGAGGCCGGCTGGGCCGCCCCCGTGGCGCCGCCCGGCCGGCCCCCGGCGCCCAGCGGGCAGGGTCTGCCACAGACCCCGCCCGCTTGGTCGGGAATCGGCCGCCACAGACCCACGCCCGCTGGGCGCTGGGGGCTGGCCGGGCGGCACCACAGGGACAGCCCAGCAGAGGCCGTGAGGCCAGCTGGGTTGCCCCCGTGGTGCCGCCCGGCTGGCCCCCAGCACCCATCGGACGAGGTTTACGCAGAGCCCACCCGCTGGGCGCCAGTGGCCGAATCGGCCCTCCTCCTAGCGGGGGCCGTGAGGCCGGCTGGGCCACCCAGCCAGCCTCCGGCGCCCACGGGCGGGGTCTACACCACATTTGTTTTTTTTTTTTAATATAATATAATTATTAAAACATTATTTAATAATTAAAAAAAATATTAAAAAATAAATAAATATATATATAAATAAATAAATAAATTTAAATCACAATTATGTCTGGTTTCTAAACATTATAAAAAAATTAAAAAAACAATATAATAAATTTAAAAAAAAAAACATTTGTTTTAATATAACAATATAATAAATTTAAAAAAAAAAACTATATCACAATACTATATATATATATATATATATATAACAAAACAATAAAGAAAAAAAAATTAAATATTTAAAATTAAAAAGAATAAAACTAAGATTTAAAATTTAAAAAAAAAAAATAGAATATAAAATAAAATAATTCTCAAAAAAAAAAAAATAAATAAATAAATTAAATAAGGAAATCACTGATATATTTATGATAAAAAAAAAAAAAACAAATAAAAAATGTTATAATATTACTTTTTTTTTTATGTGCATGGTCGTTTTATGGATTTTTCTGTCTAGATGAACCTATCCTATAAGTCTAAAAAAAAAAAAAAATTCTAAATTTTTGTCCTTAAAACCCTAAAAAAATTAGTTTTTTTTGCATTTTCTTCTCTAAAAAAATATAAAAAAAATTAAGGTTTTTGAACCTAAAAACCTTAAAAAATTAGTTTTTGGACATAAAAAAACTATAGAAAAACATATTTTCCCCAAAATCGTCTTTAAATTGACAGAATAGAAAGAAAACTAACCTTTGAAATGCAAAAAGTTGTTGTCACCAATGCCAACACAACGCCTCCACAAAATTACGAATAACAACACAATGCCTCCAATGCCAATGCAATGCCTTCACAAAGTTACCAATGCCAATGCAACACCTCCACAAAATTACCAATAGCGACACAACGCCTCCAATGCCAATGCAATGCCTCCACGAAGTTACCAATGCCAACGCAACACCTCCAGAAATTTGCTCTAACAAATACCAGAAAACTTGATGTGATGTGATGAATATAAAAAATCATTCCTTTTAAATAGCGAATTTGTCTGATTGGTTTACTATTTAATGAATGTGGGATTAAAATTTCAAATTTAAAATATTTACATTTAGTTTATTATAGTTCATACTATAGTTAAAATACTTATTATTTGCATGTAGTTATCATAATTAATATTTTATTTAATATTTACATGTACTGAATGTTGAATAATTCAAATATAATCTCGGATTAAAAATTAAAATATGAAATACTTACATGTAGTTAATTATATTTAATATTATAGATAAAATAGTTAATATTTGCATTTAGTTATCATAGTTAATATTTACATGTAATCAATATTTAAAATCATGGGATTAAATTTTAAAATCTAAAATATGTACATGTAGTTAATTATAGTTTAAATAGTTAATATTTACATGTTGTTATTTTTGTAAATATTTACATGTAGTCAATATTAAACCATTCAAATAAGAAAATTATTTTAGTTTCGAAGACATGCATGAAAGGAATATTTTGTGGATATTTTGAATAGAAAGTATGGTGAAATATTTGAAGACGAACAGTTTATTAATAAATTTTGAAATATATTTTAGATGAATATAACGTAAGTTTAAAATTTAAAATTTAAAATATTTACATGTAGTCATTATAGTTAAAATAGTTAATATTTGCATGTAGGTATTATAGTAATATTATAGTTAATACTTACATCTAGTGAATGTTAAATCATTCAAATAAAAACATTATTTTAGTTTGGAAGGCATCCATGATAGAAATATTTTGTGGATATTTTGAATATAAATATCGGTAAAATATTTCAACATAAACAGTTTATTAAAAAAATGTTAAATACATTTTTTGATTAATATTTGTACCAAATATATGAAATGAAAATTTTGGAGGGAAAGTTTTTCGCGAAATTTTTTGGAGGGAAATTTTTTCGCGAATTTTTTTGGAGGGAAAATTTGGAGGGAAATTTTCAGTCTTTAAGCTATATATATTGTAAGTGGGAGAGGAATTTGTATCATTCAATCTATTCTTGTTGAAAGCCATGGTTTCTTTTGATAACAAAGTTTTTCTTTCTAGAACATCAACATCTTCGTCACGCAACAACTCTATTCAGAGTGATGAATATAATGGGAGTTCGTTCACCATGAATAGAGAGTCAAAAAATCGACTTGGTCGTTATCCTAAAGATGATGAGAACAAAATTGATGAGGTGCAGCAAAATGAAATTTCTGTAAATCGAGCGCCAGTTATACCACTTACTCTTAATCCTAGGGATTATGAAAGCAACAGTGATGAAGGGCATGATGAAGAAATTCCAAAGTCAAAAGTTTCACTTCGTCCTAATCCCAAGGATTATGAGGACACCATTGATGAAGAGGGAGATGAAGAATATCCACTTCAGCTTAATCCTAAGGATTATGTGAGAACAACAAATGAAGAGGGTAATGAAGAATCTGTAGAGTCAAAATATCCACTCTGTCCTAATCCTGAGGAGTATTCCAGCACCACTGATGAAAAGGGGGATGTAAAATTTCCAGAGTCAAAATATCGAATTCGTCCTAATCGTAAGGATTATGCAAGCACCACTGATGAAGAGGGGAATGATAATGTTTCAGAGTCAAAACATCCACTTCGTCCCAATCCTAAGGATTATGCTAGCACCACTGATGAAGAGGAAATGAAAAATTTACAGCGTCAAAATTTCCACTCCGTCCTAATCCTAAGGATTATGCAAGCACCACTGATGAAGAGGGGGACGAAAAAATTCCAGAGTCAAAATTTCCACTTCGTCCTAATCCTAAGGATTATGTCAGCACCACAGATGAAGAGGGGAATGAAGAATTTGTAAAGTCAAAATATGCACTTCGTCCTAATCCTAAGGATTATGTCAGCACCACTGAGGAAGAGGGGAATGAAGAATTTGCAGCGTCAAAATATCCACTTCGTCCTAATCCTAAGGATTATGCCAGCACCACTGAAGAAGACGAGGATGAATTTCCAAAGCTAAAATTTTCACTTCATCCTAATCATAACGATTATAATTTAACCACTGATGAAGGGGGGGATGAAGAATTTCCAATAAATATAGATTCAAGGCATTCACTTATTCCTAATCCTAAGGATTATGAGAGCTTCAGTGAAGAAGGGGAGGGGCAGGATGAAGAAATTCTAGTGAATACAAATTCAAAGCTTCCACTTATGCCTAATCCCAAGGATTATGAGAGCACCATTGAGGAAGGGGAGGATGAAGAGTTTCTTGCAAATGATAATTTTAGAGGCACAGATCTGAATATTGCATTTTTTCCAAGTGACCATTTCAAAGACACTCATGGTGATGAAGAATTGAATCCTCCCAGGGAAGAATTTGAAAGCATGGGTCAAGATGGTGAAGAATTTCTTTTGAGTCGGGGTTACAAAAGTGCCGATGATTCTTGTGAAATGTTTTCTTCAACTGATGATGGTAAAGAAAATTTTCCAAGCAATGATGTTGATGAATTTCTTAACTATGTTGACGATGATGATAGTGGGGATAATATTCCTCCTAATGGTGATGAAACTACTTTTACAAAGGATGATGGAATGATGAAGCCGTTGCAAGCAAATATTGCAACTAGGAGTAGGAGTAGACCTTTTCATATCAATCAAAAGCATTCCAGTTATACAAGGGCGAGGACAAAATATCTCACGACAAAAATTTCTGTCGTTCATTTGATTTCAAGTGAATGTTGTCGAAGGGATTGCTTGAAAAATATGGATTTCAACTTTGCTTTGGAGAAAAGGAAAAAATATATGTAAATGAATAAAAGCATGCAAAATTCATATTTAGTGGGTTGCATGCAATCTACACTAGCAGGTTATGATTATCATATTGGGAATGTATTGCTTTGCAGAAAGACGTTCAAAATGTTGTATTCAATTGGTAATTGTCGTTTGTCAAGAATCCAGGATAGATTGGAAAATGATCCCACATATTATTCAGAAGCACGTTATAAACGGGAGGTGGGGCCGTTTGCAAATACTGCTAAGACATGGATGAAAGACTTCTTTTCAAATCATGGAGAGTGTATGCCAAATAAAGACACAATACATATTCCAAATAATTTCTCGAGACGAGAAATATTCATGTTATACAAAGATTATGCAGAAGCTGTTGAAGGAATTGGTAATTTTATTACATATTCTTATTTTACAAGGATATGGAAAACTGAATTCAAAAATGTTCGTATTCCTAAGAAGACAAGGATGGGGATTTGCAGCACATGTGCTTCTCTTAAAGAAAAAAGAGATAAATGTCAAGGGGCAGAAAGAGGTATGTGTTCAAAACATTGTTTTTAAAATTTGATACTTATCAACTATGAAAATATATTTATTCATATGTTTCTTTTATTTTATGTACAGATTCCGTTGTCAAAGAACTTCAAGACCATCGCAATTAGCAAACAAGTGAAAGACAAAAGTTGTATAAACATCGAAAGAAGTGTTATGATCATCCAAATAAATATCTGGGATTGATAATTGATGGTATGGACCAAAAGAAAATAATTCTTCCACATTTTGTCCGCACGCCAAAAAAATTACAGGAGGAAAATTTCATTCAGTGTCACTTGGTTGGTTGTATGGTATTTAATGAGAAGATGTTTCCAAGAGTTTTCTTCACAACTCCAAATATTCACAATGATGCAAATCTGACCATAACTATAATCCATGATGTGGTTACTCATTGGTCTGGGATTCTTCCTGAAGTTTTGTATTTACAATTAGATAACACAAGTCGTGAGAACAAAAATCAAGTTCTTTTTGGGTATCTAAACATGCTTGTTGAATTGGGGATTTTAAAAAGATAAAGGTTGGTTTCCTTCTTGTTGGGCATACTCATGATCATATTGATCAAATGTTCAGTCGTTTTTCAGTAACATTGAGGAGGAAAGGTGTTGGGAGCCTGCCATCATTAATTGAATGTATTAAGAAATCGTACATTCCAGAGCCTTTTTTTCATGTGTTGGAAGAAACTATTGACATGCGAAGGTTTATTTTTGGATCACATGGTGAGGAGAAATGCATTGAACAACTTAACGACATTAGCTTCCAGCATCAATTTCGTATCAAAAAAATTGATGGGATAACACTTATATGAGGCAAGAAGTATTCAACTATTGAAGAATGGGGACCATCATCAGGTTTAGCATTTTTGAAGTTCATTCCAGAGCGTCCAATGTTTTCATCAAAGATATTGTTATTACGGTCAGTTTCCGAACTCCATAATGCACGAAGGCAGAAGAGAGAGATAAATTATTTTGAATGTCTAGAGGAAATTAAAAGATGTATTAGAGATACATATGAATACTTCGATGTTGCTGATTCAGTTTGGTGGGAGTCTTTTTTCAGTAATCAAAGTGATATGATTTCAAGATCAGTAAATGGGGATACGCTTTTGAAGAATCCTTTTTTTTGGCCACAAAATATGCCAAATGAACATGAACATCAGGAAACACACAATGTTGAACAACAACAACCTCAAGCTATTATTAATTCCCCACAGGTAGAGGAAAGAGAAATCTATATTGGTTCTAGAAGATCACGTGCACAATGTGAAGCCATGGAAGACCTTTACAGGGGTTTTGTGCAGGATCTTAAGGAGGGTTGCATGATAGCAGTGTTAGCAGATGAAGATCCACTTGGCTATCCATTCTGGATTGCCAAGGTTATAAAGGTCATTAATGAAAATGAAGAGATTACAGCTGCTGATGTACATTGGTATGCCACAAGTACCCACCCTTTCAATGGTGTGTACAAGCCAGAGATGGTAGTGGAAAAAAGAATTGGCAGAAAGAGAAAAATAAAGGGCACAAATATAAATCGTCGCCGCACAGATGTCTTAAAATTGGAATATGTTGACATACTTGTGTATGACTTCAATTTGACAAAGAGAGGAACTCTTCGGTTGCAGACCATAAATATTTTGAAGAAATTGCTACCAGAACAATTACTGTTGAAATGGGACTCTGCAGAATGTAGACGTAGATCTATAAGACTTTTGAACTCTGAAATGGTGGGCATGCATGTTGACTCAAATGGAGCACTAGTTGATGAAAGAGAAGAATATGGATCATCTTCATCTGCATCGAGCCATTCATCTAAAGATGTAGATTATGATGGTGTGCCAGAACCTATGGCTGATTTTGAATAACTATCTAAGACACTTTTATGTAATTGATGTTTGCATGGTAACTTGAAATAAAAATTTTGACTTCCATCTCATTTTTCATGAAGTTCTGAGACATTTCTATGTTT
This sequence comes from Pinus albicaulis, assembly GCA_034641835.2. NCBI lineage: Eukaryota > Viridiplantae > Streptophyta > Pinopsida > Pinales > Pinaceae > Pinus > Pinus albicaulis. Next base: position 36,708 of record JAXQQM020085745.1, read on the forward strand.
GTTGGATTATACGTTTTAATTATGAAGAATTCATTTCTTTAGAATATCGACAATGTAACAATGAATTACAAAAATAATTTATGTTATATTCAATGTACAATGTTGATATTTTAATTATAAGTAAAATAGAAAATAGAAACTAATGTTGAATTTTTAGATTATGTAGTGATATTACCATGATATTATGTATTGTTACCATTTGGTATAAGATACTTTTAAAAATTTTAATAATTATATGCGTCATTGAAAGGGAACACTTTGTTTTGATGCTTGATTTTTAAGTTTTGGTTGAAATTAGATTTAAATTTGTCTTATGCTAAGATTTGAAAAAAGATAAGTTTTTATCCTTTAAAATTAAAATTACTCTTACTTGTTTCTGTTCAATGATAATTTTTTCATTTACTTGTTCATTTTTTAAAATTGTTAAGTCTTATAATTTCTCCATAATTTCTTTGTTCAAGTATGTTGAACACTTAAGATTGAAAAACTTTAGATTTACAACTTGTCATTAAGGTTTTTATGCGCTACCAAATTTTATCTTTAAGGTTATGGTTGACAATAATTACAATTTTGGGGTTGTTTAAAGTCAAGATATTTTATGTTTAACAACATGGATGAAAATTGTTCGAAATGATAAGCCCTTCAGACATGTATTTGTTTATCTTTATCATAATCTATCAAAAATGTTAGAAATTTACGATTTTAAAAAAATGTCCTAATATGTTGTCTTTAATTCCATTGTTACAAGTGTCAAAATTATGACACAATTTTTTTTTTTGTTATTCCAACATCAACTGGTTTTGTTTTGAGGGTGTTTTTTCAATCCTTTTTTCAACAAACAATTTTTTTTTTTTAGCATAATTTTATAAAATGTTAAAATTTGACCTTAAAAAAAAACAAAGTGCGTTCTAGAAGACACACTTTTTGTTTTTGGGGTGTTTTTTCATGTTTTTTGAGACTTTTTGGGCTAGAGTTCCCGTTTTGAGGTCAGGTTAACTATTTGATCGGTAACAATGTTTTGAGAGCTCTGGAGCACTGAAAAGTGAAAAATGCATATTTTTGGCTGTAATTTTTTTTTATTTAACCCTATTCCAGTGTGCGCGTTTTATAGGTGCACTCTTGCGGTTTCTTAAAACCGCACTGGGTTGTTTCGGTTTTGGTGCGGGGTTTTTGGACGCATCGATGTGGAATATTTGTAAAGCACCGGTGCGCTATAGTAATAAGACGCACCGGGCAGGTTTGCACCAAGTGCACAGTGTCCCGGTGTGCCAATTTTTTTTGCGCATCGGTGCGATTTAGGATGATAAATGCACCGGAAGAAAAACATCCACAAAAACCTCCACCCGTCAACCTCCTTTAGTAACCTCCGCTACAAATAGATCTCTGGGGTATTTTTATAAAGGGTTCCTAAAAAAAATTCACTAGAGTGTCTTTTCCTTGTAGTTTTAACACCTTAATGAGATATAATATGACCCAAATGTTCCACTTCCCGTACCTCAATGATCAGGAGATCATGTCCAAGTTAAAAAAAAAATGCTCAAAAATAGAACTGCTCAGAATTGGTTACAATCTGAACCACCAGAAAGGCCTCTTTGCTGTGATTCTAGCACCATGAACGAGACTCAAATCCTATGTCGTATGTGAAAGTTACTGAAGTTTGAAATCTCCCAATGACCTCCAAAATAAGACTTTTTGACTAAGAAAAATGATCATTTTCAAAAAAATTTATGGCAAAAAAAAAATTCATTTGTAAGGTTTTTATAAGCCTATTATAGGGTGCCACATGGCCTGCCTAGAGGTTGCCACGTGGCCACAGTCCAAAGTTTAAAAAATCATGTTGAAATGTTGATGGCAAGGGGGGTCGAACCCTTGACCTGACACCTCGGGCAAGGTCGAGCTGACCACTACACCATAGGCAAAACTCGTGTAGAGGGTGAGTCGGGTCATTTAAACAATGGGCGGAGGTTGAACGTTCATTTGGGTCGGGCCTCGTGCAGAGGTTGAACGTTCATTTGGGTCGGGCCTCGTGCAGAGTTTGAACGTTCCGTAGGGTCATGCAGAGGTTGAACGAACAAATTTTTAAGGCATTAGCCCTCAGGGCTAAGCTCCGGGGCCATACGACCTGAAGCGGAGGACCAAGGGCTAAGCCCCATACAACCGGCGGAAAAAACGAGCCTTAGCACCTTGGTTCTAGCCCTCTTTACATATGACCTACAGGCCATGACCGCGGGTGCAGAGTTAACATTAACCGCCAACACTAACTGTACTCCGCCTTTTCTACACGTGAATGCGCCAAAAAACTGACAGTTAAATTTATTGCTGCCCCCAAAAATAGCATGGTTCTACCTAATCTGTTTTGTCTGCCTATTCTAGTGGAGTTAACTGGAGTTCCTCCAGTTTTGGAGGAGGTTTTCTAGTGCCACTGGGAAAAATTTGTTTTGGTCATAAATTTCTCCATTTTCGACCAAACAAGATGAAATTTTAGTCAATTTTGGCTATTCTGAGCATTCTGGAGAGTTTGGGATAGCTTGCAGAGAAAAAATATGTGTTCTACAACCATTTTTTCTTCAGGGAAAAGGAAAGAGCCACCAAGGCCATCAGGGAGATGGAGCTGTATTGGGTTGTACTTCACTGTTTGAGGTGAAACAAAAGCCATTTTTAGCTTATTTCTGTATTTTGAAGTCAAATTCACAGTTTTTTTTTCCTTTTTAGGCATATATTTCACTATATAACCATTTTTAGAAACTTAATAGAGCAAGGACATGCCCATTGGGAGCCTTGGACCCGACAAATGTAGCCCAGGAGGGGTGAACTGCCTCATCAGTGTGCTGTGTTATGCTATGGTGAATTTATCTTGCTGTGTATTTCTGATATAATATGTTAAACAATAAAATTAATTAACATATCCTCACACAAAAACTCAGAAACAATTACCAAAAACACTTTGTTTAACCTGCAAGACATGGAGAATACTTTGCACACTTAATTAAATGGAAATGGATACTTTGCACAACATTTAAAAATAGTTCCATTTTCATCTCAGTTGGTATCAGAGCTAGAGTTTTACTCTGCATTTGTTCTTGTGCAAAGATATAGTTGACCATTTGCAAGTTTTGATGCTTACTAGGCTTAAACTCAAAAGAGGGGAAGGACAATTGGTTAGAGCACAAGTTAATCCTCAACCAAGGAGGGCCAAAGAGAAATTGTATCCACCATATATTACACCCCCAAGAGTTACTGAAGAATCCTTAAGCATGTCTTCAAGAGAAGGAGAAGCTCCTGAAGACATGGATCCCAAAGAAGAAGAACAGGTATTCCGAAAGGATTTTTTGGATATGACTGAGATGGTGAGGATACTCTACCAAGAAAGGAATGATAGGTTTGTTGGAGAAGGGTCTAAACATCAGAAAGAAGGAGATGGTTCTTTAGGAGGAAATAAAAGTGATGATAAGTCAAATAAAGGACATGGAGGAAATGGTGATCCACCATCCCCATCTTCATCCTCTTCCTCAACATCGTCATCCTCTACTTCGGTGAATCAATTTCACAAGTCTGAAACCACTGGTAAAAGTCCATTTTTAAAGCTTGATTTTAAATTTGAGTTGTCTATGTTTAATGGTGAAGTCAATGCAGAGAAAATTGACAATTGGATAAGGCAGTTTGAGGTTTACTTGAGGATACAAAACCTTAATGATGACGACACCAAGATACAGTTAGCCTCTTTGAGAATGGATGGAGCAGCATTGGTATGGTGGGAAGTTAAGACCAAGGATGAAATTAAAAAACATGGTAAGATCACTTTATCATGGGCTGAATTTATTACTGCAATTAAGAAGTAATTTTATCCATTTTCTCATTTACAAAAGGCTATCATGAACTGGAAAAACTTCAGACAGCTTAAGGGACAAAATGTAGAAGACTACACCCAAGAGTTTAGGAAAAGAACACTCTTATTAGGGGAAGAATTACAAAGTCAAGATACTTTGCTGAAATATATAGGTGGTTTGCAGAGCTACCTTAGACATACTATCCTTATGTTCAATCCTACTAGTCTAGATGAAGTTTGTGTACAAGCTACGCATTTAGAGGCTAGACGGAAAAATACTTTTGATGAGGGTGGAAACAAGCCTTTTAAGGGGAAAAACAAAGATAAAAACTCTAAGGGAAAATGAAAAAATAATGCATCTGTCAAACAGGAGGGTGAGAAAGTGATATGTAAACAATGTTCAAGAGAAGGCCATGAAGAGAAAAACTGTTGGAAACTTCATCTTGAAAAAAAAACTCAGTTTAACAAAAACAAAGGAAAGAAGAAAACTGCAGCTACTACAACTACAACACAAGACTTAGGTAATGATTCGGGTGACGAGACCAAAATTGCAGCCATGGGTTTGAAAAGTATGAAGGGAAAGGAAACTGAAACTAAGACAAGCACTAGTACTTCAAACTGTCATGTACAAGCTCCAAATGAGGAAGAAAGAATTGAATTGTTCCATGTGAGGGTAGTCTCAAAACATACAAAAATTGACACACTGTTTGACAGTGGATCAAAAGAAAATATCATATCAGAAGACTTGGTCAAATAGATTAAACTTGAGACCATTCCACATCCCAAGCCATATCCACTTGGATGGATATGCAAGGATGCAAACTTGCAAGTCTCAAGAAAGTGCATATTGCTTTTTGCGATTACTGCATACTTTATTGACACAGTTGAACTTGATGTAGTGCCGCTTGATATATCAGGAATTGTTTTGGGAAGTCCTTACTTATTTGATAGGAAAGCGATCTTCCATCTCCATGAAAATAAGTATCATGTTTTTAAATATGGCAAGGAGTTCATTGTCAGAGCACATTGCAAGAAGATAAATATAGCGATGGTAAATGCGGGATAGGTAAAAAGGCTAGTGAATTCTAGTAAGAGTTTTGTACTTCTTATGGTTAAGCCTATGGTTGATGTGAATCATGAGTCATTTGAAAATTGTGATTCCAAGTTAAAATCAGATTTATATGATGTAGTGATGCACATCATGAGATGTTTTAGGAACCAACAGGTTTGCCTCCTAAAAGGGAGATTCAACATGAAATCCAGTTACAACAAGATTGTCCTCTTCCTATCATAGGCATGTACCGCATGTATATCATGGAGAATGCTGAAATAAAAAGGCAAATTAAGGACTTGTTGGACAAAGGTTTCATAAGACCAAGCACTTTGCTATATGGGTCACCGATAGTGTTGATTCCAAAGAAAGATGGAACTTGGTGCATGTGTGTGGACTTCGGGGCATTGAAAAAGATAACGGTAAAGAATCGTTACCCACTCCCAAGGATAGATGATTTGTTAAATCAGCTGAAAGATGCTAAATATTTCACTAAGTTGGACTTATGTAGTGGTTATCATCAAGTTAGAATTTCAGAAAGTGACATTTGGAAGACAAATTTTAAAACCAAACAGGGACTCTTTGAGTGGCTTGTTATGCCATTTGGTTTATGCAATGCACCTGCAACTTTCATGCGGGTAATGGATGATGTCTTACATCCTTTTCTTAGTGATTTTGTTATTGTCTACTTAGATGACATCTTAATTTTCAGCAATACTAGAGAAGAGCATGTCATGCATATTAAGAAAGTACTTGATATTTTGAAAAAAAATCAGTTGTTTCTTAAAATGTCAAAGTGTGAATTTGGAAATACTTCTTTGGTTTATTTGGGACACATAGTAGGAGGAGGTGCTTTGAGAATTGATCCTTCTAAGGTAGAAGCCATTGTGAATTGGCCTACTCCCAAATCCATTATAGAGGTAAGAAGTTTTTTTGGGTGCAAGTCAGTATTGGAGGAAGTTTATTTCTAACTTCTCTGCCATAGTAGCTCCTATGCATGCAGTGACAAGCGTTAAGCGTGCTTTCCAATGGGGAGGTAAGCAATAGAAAGCTTTCAAGTCTTTGAAAGGGAAGATAAGTTCAGCTCTAGGCCTTGCATTACTGGACTTGAGACAACCATTCGAGATTCAGACCGATGCTAGTGATTACGCATGGGTGCAGTTCTCTTACAACATGGTAAGCCTATTGCATTTCATTCTGAGACATTTAATGGTGTTGTTGTGAATTATCCTACATATGATAAGGAGTTGTATGCGTTGGTACAAAGCATCAAAAAGTGGAAACACCATTTGATGGGAAAAGAAACAGTTGTTCATACCGACCATCAGCCTTTACAGTACTTGCAGTCGCAAAGTAAATTACAACAGTCACGGAATTTTAGATGGATGGGTTTCCTACAACAATTTCACTTGGTAATAAGGTACAAGAAAGGTATTTTCAATAAAGTTGCTGATATGCTTTCAAGGCCTATTATTAGTGCTACTACTTAAGAATGATTCCATTGTACATGAGAGCTACATAGAACAATATGCATCAGATGTTGATTTTAAGGATGTGTATGCTAACTTGAGTGAAGGGAAGCATGTTGAGGAGAATGATTATCACTTGCATAATAATTTGCTATTTCATATGGGAAAGTTATGTATACCACAGGGGGAGAGACTAAGTATTATGAGAGAAGCTCATTCTTCTCTTATTACTGGACATTTAGGGGTAAGCAAAATGGTGGCACATTTACAGAGGTATTGTTATTGGCCTCACATGGTATATAGTGTTTCACATTTCATTAGAGGTTGTTCATTATGTGCTACAAGAAATCCTAGCAATAGGAAGCTTGGTTTATATACGCCATTGTCGGTACCTTCTAGACCATGGGAAAGTGTTTCTATGGATTTTGTTGGAGGTCTACCATTATCTAGAAAGAAACATGATTATCTTTATGTAGTAGTTGATAGATTCAACAAGATGTGTATTCTTATGCCATGTAAGAAATCTATAACTGCTGAAAAAACTGTTGATTTATATTTTCAACATGTATGGGTTCATTATGGCTTGCCTACTTCTATTGTTAGTGACAGGGATTCCATATTTGTTGGGAATTTTTGGTCCAATTTTTGGAAGATGATGGACACCAAGTTGAATAAGAGTACTGCTTTCCATCCGCAAACAGATGGCCAAACAGAGGTAGTGAATAGAACCATTGTACATCTTTTGAGAGGTTATTGCAGTAAGAATCCCAAGCTTTGGGATGAGCACTTTCATTACATTCAGCATGCTTACAACCGGGCCAAGCACTCTTCTACAAATACTTCACCTTTTGAAGCTTGTTTTGGGTATTTGCCTAAGTCACCTTTAGATTTTATTCTTGAGAAGGATGTTGCCATTGATGGGCATAGTAACATTGACAAAGCTCGCATGTTCATTGAAATAATTTAGCTCATACATTAGCAGGTTCAAGAACAACTTGAAAAAAGTCAAGGCAAGTATAAGGAGAGGCATGAAAAACACACAATTTATCATAAGTTTCAAGAAGGAGATGAGGTATGGTTGCATATTAGTAAGGAAAGAATGCAAGGAGAAGGTAAAAAGATAAAGCCTATTCATTATGGTCCATTCAAGATCCTTAAACAAGTTGGAAATAATGCTTTTCAATTATATTTGCCTTCATATATGCAAATGTATTCCGTTGTGAATGTGGAAAATTTACATTTGTATGAACCTCCTTTAATTGCTGATTATGAAAGTGACATCTAGCTACCATCCATAGATGATTTCTCTCCAGAATTTTTGTATGAGCTAAAAGAGGATGCTATCCTTGACAAAAGGACATGCACTTCGAGGAGGGGAAATGTTGATTATATTCGGGTTGGTCTTAAAGGCAACAAACTGAGTAAGGAAAAATGGATGGAGGTGGAAAAGGTGAGGGATCTGTACCCTCATCTTCTTAACACGTAATTGAAGGCTTTTGGGGTCCAAAAGTTTCCCAATGGGGAGGTGTGATCAGGAGATCATGTCAAAGTTAAAAAAAATGCTCAAAAATGGAACTTCTCAGAATTGATTGCAATCTAAATGACCGGAAAGGCCTTGTCGCTACGATTCTGGCACCATGAATGGGACTCAAATCTGATGTCGTATGTGAAAGTTACTGAAGTTTAAAATTGCCTAATGACCTTCAAAACATGACTTTTTGACCAAGAAAAATTGTCATTTTCAAAAAATTTTATGGCAAATTTTTTTTTCATTTGCAAGGTTTTTATAAGCCTATTATAGGGTGCCACGTGGCCCCAGGTCAAAGGTTAAAAAATCATGTTAAAATGTTGATAGCAAGGGGGGTCAAACCCTTGACCCGATACCTCGGGCAGGGTCGACCCAACCACTACACCACAGGCAGAACTCGTGCAGAGGGTGAGTCAGGTCATTTAAACAATGGGCAAAAGCTGAACGTTCATTCAGGTCGGGCCTCGTGTAGAGGCTGAACGGTCATTTAGGTCGGGCCTCATGCAGAGTCTGAACGTTCTGTCGGGTCGTGCAGAGGTTGAACGAACAGAGTTTTAAGGCATTAGCCCTCAGGGCTAAGCTCCGGGGCCATACGACCTGAAGCGGAGGACCAAGGGCTAAGCCCCATACAATCAGTGAAAAAAACGGGCCTTAGCACCTTGGTACTAGCCCTCTTTTCATATGACCTACAGGCCATGACCACGGGCGCGGAGTTAACACTAACCGCCAACACTAACTGTACTCTACCTTTTCTGCATGGGAACGCACCAAAAAACTGATAGTTAAATTTATTTCTGCCCCCAAAAATAGCGCGGTTCCACCTAATCTGTGCTGTCCACCTATTCTGGTAGAGTTAATTGGAGTTCCTCCAGTTTTGGAGGAGGTTTTCTAGTGCCACTGGGAAAAATTTGTTTTGTTCATAAATTTCTCCATTTTTGACCAAGCAAGATGAAATTTTATTCAATTTTGGCTATTATGAGAATTTTGGAGAGTTTGGGATAGGTTTCAGAGTGAACAGATGTGTTCTATAGCCATTTTTGCTTCAGGGAAGAGGAAAGATCCACTAGGGCCATCAGGGAGATGGAGCTGTATTGGGTTGTACTTCACTGTTTGAGGTGAAACAAAAGCCATTTTTAGCTTATTTCTGTCTTCTGAAGTCAAATTCACAGCTTTTTTTTCCTGTTTAGGCATATATTTCACTGTATAACCATTTTGAGAAACTTAATAGAGCAAGGACATGCCCATTGGGAGCCTTGGACCTGACAAATGTAGTCCATGAGGGGTGAACTGCCTCATCAATTTGCTGTGTTATGCTGTGGTGAATTTCTCTTGCTGTGTATTTCTGATATAATATGTTAAACAGTAAACCTAATTAACATTTCCTCACACAAAAACTCATAAAAAATTACCAAAAACACTTTGTTTAACCTGCAAGACATGGAGAATACTTTGCACACTTAATTAAATGGAAATGGATACTTTGCACAACATTTACAGATAGTTCCATTTTCAGATAACCCAAAGTAACATTTGGAGTGTTTTGCATATAATTATTTCTCCTCCAATAGTTTGATCACCCTATCAACAAGTTGAACATGATATTTCCAAGACTTTTTGTAGATTAGTATATCATCAAAAAATACTAACACAAATTTTCTAAGGAAAGGCTTGAAAGTGAAATTCATCAAACCTTGGACTGTGGAAGGTGCATTAGTAAGGAAAAAAGGCATGACCAAAAATTCATAATGACCTTGTTGAGTTATGAATTTTGTTTTCAGAATTTCTTCTAGCCTCATTCTAATTTGATGGTATCTTGAATGAAGATCAAACTTGATGAAGTAAATTTCTCCATGTAGATCATCCAACAATTCACAAATGGCAGGAATGGGAAATTTATCTTTAATAATGAGCTTGTTGATCTCTCTATAATCTAGACACATACAACATGATTCATCCTTCTTGTGCACCAATACTACTAGAGAAGAGAAAGAAATTTGGCTAGGTTGAATTATACCTACCTCTAGCATTTCTACAACAATATGTTCAATTTCACTCGTCTAGGCATAGGGATATCAATAAGGTTTGATTTTGGAGGAACAATTCCTGGAATCAAGTGAATAGCATGATCATGTTCACGAATAGGTGGGAGACATTTTGGGGTCTCAAATACCTTTGAATGATTGTCAATGACACTTTGGAGATATCGAGAAATGGATGACTTAGATGTTTAAACATCTAGTGAGCATAATTGTGCAATTTCCCCTCATTGTTCCTTATTCAAAATATTTTTCATGCCATTAGAGATGATTATCTTCCCAGGTTTCCCTGTGATACCCCTTAATTCAACTTGCTTTCCTTCCCAAAATTTTTTCAAGAAAAGTTATTTAAAATTAAGCTATTGTCCCCAATGTTTGTAATCATTGGAATCCTAATACAAAATAAGAACCACCCATTGGAATAAAAAGCATTAGACTATTCAATACATATTCCCCCATGGTCATATTGATATTATGACACTTCCTTGAGAAATTTATAATTTATCCATTTACAACCATCAGTTGAAACTATGGTGCTGGATATAAAAAGTAATTCAAATGCTTGGCTATCTTAAAATGAATAAAATTATGGGTACTCCTTGAATCAATCAACAATATTACTTGTTTCCTCTTATTATATCCTTCTATCTTAAGATTTTTAGGGGTGATAATTCCCGCCAATGCATTGCAAGATATGGTTGGATTCATTTCTTCTTTTTCAAACCCTAAGGTTGGTTCCTAGTGTATATATTCTTCTTTTGATGTTTCTTGTTCCTTTTCTTCCTCCTCTTCATAATATATGTGAAACAATTTCTTCTCAACGCACTTATGACCTTTAGTGTATTTGATATCACAAATATAACAAAGCCATTTTGATCTTTTTTCCTCTAGTTTTTGTGGTTTAAACCTTGTAGGTTGTGGGAGGCTAGGGGATACAACACTTCCATATTTATAGTTGTGAGTGGTAGACCTCCTTGTTGCTATAATTTTTCTTTCAACTTTTCTTTCCACCTTGAATGCATTCTCCAATGACTTAGGTTACCAAAGCCAAAATTCATGTTGGATGTTATCATTTAAAGTCCCTATTGTTGGGGTTCCCATGTTTTGGCCAGGTTGACAGAGACCAAAAGATGAGACAACATAGAACCACTTTGGGACCTTAGGATCTAGCCCTCCTAGGTCCAGAGAGGGATCTCTCTATATGAGTCAAAGTGTATGTCTTTGAAGCTCTAAGTTATGAGATTTCAGGCTATTTGTAGGCTCAGGGTTGTTGGTTTGATTGTATGTGTTTGGTTGGAGGGAATCAGGAAAAGAAGGACCAATATAAGACAAGGATGAGCAAAGAGGAAGCTTAGGCAGAGATAGATAACTTAGAGAACATCAAAGCCATTGGGCTATGGAGTCAAGAAAGGATTTATTTGTGTTCAATGTGCAAGCTTTCTATTGGGCTAGTCATCTAGAGCATTTGGATCTTAAGGGATGATTGGTGGGATGGGACATTAAGGATTGAAAATGAGTGAAGGGGAACCATTCAACTCTGTCTATAGATCAGGCCAGAGGTCATCTAACTCCAGGCCTGCTTGGACAGAATTAGAGGCAAAAAAAGGGATCTTGGGAAGGTTTAATTGGGATGGAAAGACCCAAAAGAGGCAGAGATCAGGTTCTAGACCTCGAGGGTTCTCAACACATTCAACTAAATCCTAACTAGAACATCTAAATACTGATTCCATTGACTCATACATCAGAGAGCAGGCAATGACATCCACTACACTGGTTAAATCAATTGAAATCAACATTCAGATACACATATGAGCAGAAAACATTGAGGTAGGGAGAGCAGGAAATATAAGGCACCTATCAAGGGTGAATCTTATATTATACTTCTGTTGCCTACCAGCAGAAATGAAATGAAATGTAGCATGCAATGAGAGCAAGTCAATCACAAATACAGAGAAAGAGGAAACATCACCAGCTGCTTTAGATCAGGATCCAAAGAAACATGCTTGTCATATTAAGAATAACACCAATCAGGTACATCATAGCCCACATCTTGAACATTCAGTCTGAATACATCTAGTCTCAGTCTATCTTACAATATGCACAGAGAACTTATCTCAAGAGGAGAATACTTGCATTTCACTGATATCTCATCAACAACCATTACAATAATATCCTTCTGTGCTTTATAGCAAAGGATGAACCTAAGATCGACTGAACGAGTGGGTGAAAATTAAATGTATCATTTAAACATAACAATGAATGCAGGGCCGAAACCCATTCTGTTTGATCTGCTATGTATTTAATCTCTGTCACCTCCCTTGTGAGAGAATGATCTACTTTGAATATTATCTTGACCTTTTGGCTTGTTGTACTCCAGGTGATTTGAACAAAAAATGAAATACGCTGCTTGAAAGGTCTGTCTCATAAATGTCTGACTATTTTTGAACTGTAGTCTGGTGGAAAACTCTTCAGGGGCATGGTGCATAATAAAAGCTGTTTGGGCGCCACGTACTTGATGAATAAAAAACATTCTGCTGATGAAAAACCATGATATTACCTTTTGCCTGTGCTCAGGATCCTTTGATCGATTCCTCGGGGTCTGTAATCTGCTGCTTTGTATCTGAAAACATTGACTTAGGGCTCGAGATCTTCGTTGATGTTCCCTAATCCCTCTGCTCTGTACTGAAATTATTTGCTGCTTCATTACTGCCTCTGTCGAGTTAGCTCGAGCTTTAAATGGCGCTGGCAGGATTTCCAGCGTTTGAACTCTGCGTTTATTTAATGAAAGTCCTGATAGCCCCATTCCTTGACTCTCTCATGATGGTACTAGTTCATTGGATTTGATCTTGTCTGCGCCGCTTGCCATTGAGATAGTACGTTGAACAGCGGCGGTTTTCTTCCTCTAGAAACCCTGCAACATAGCAAACCTGTGAAGAAAACAATGGACGGAGCAATGGATGCAGTGTGGATGGAGGAAATGACCATGCAGATGGAATGGAGGGGAAAAATGGCAGGGGAAATGGTGAAAAATCGCTCTGGTAAGGTTGGCGGATGCTGTAGAATGAAAAACGCATGAAAAACATTAAAAAACCAAGAAAACGAGACGTTATATGTGTCAGAATGGTTGAATGGTATGGGATATGCACATGGGGCGACGTGGCGTACAGACAGCCAAGTGGACAGATGACGTGGGGACCCAGGCAACGGTGGAATGGTCAACAATGCATGGACAGATCTGGACCGTCGATCGGGCTAAGATCAATAGTGGAGGGCGACGGATGGCTGGCGGGGTCCATAGGATAAGTCGCGTGCCGCACCGTTCGATCTGCGGAGCAGATCGACGGCGGAGATTCGTCGAAAGATTAAACCGGCGACAAACCTTAGAAATTAATTAAAACCCGAAAATGTGATTTAACAAAGGTTTTTTAAATGTTTTTGGGCGGAGAAAACGTTGGAGGGGGATAAGCGCCCGATAGGTTTAGTAGGTGGTCCCGGCGCCGGGTTTTATGGAAGAAAAGGGGCGCGGGGCTATCAGAAGAAGGGCTAGGCCTGTTATAAGGTCAGAATGAGGATTTTTAAGCCATTTCAATGCATTTTGAAGCCTCCAAAGGGTAACGACAGGAAGATTAAGGGGATAATGGAAAAGTTAAAGGGAGACTTTGACAAAGGGAGAGGGGGGAAAGTGATATTTCGCAAAGGTATAAAGGGCAATAATGGGGCCTTTTGAGAAATGGGGCAGCAGATAGAATTTATATAAGGCAAAGCGCTCAGAGGCTTCAAGGGGAATGGTTTTTCAGGGAAAGGCATCCCTTGAAGGCTCAACAATCATTCAGCCCCCAGCTTGCTTGTCAAGAATTTCATAGGGGGGCTAACAGTGGCTCCACATGGGGATGGCTTCTCCTTGGAGGAGTCAAGAAACCAGATATGATCTTTGGAGTAGGCCAGATGCCTGCTATCATAAGCCATATTTCTTCTTCAATTTTAGCTGCCACAATATGATAGAATCATCAGCAAAAATATTCCCTCAACCAATCTACCTACCCAAACTAGAGCTCTAACAATTTTCCCTTGGGTGCATTTGAGCTAGCAGACCCTTTACATTTTATTTTGCAAAAAAAAAACAAGCCTATTCTAAATCTACCCTTATTTCTCCATGAGGCCAGATTAGACTGTTGGCCTCACATGTTTCTCTACCTATTCTACTACCTGTTGGGATTAAACTGTCCAACAGGTTTCTTCACCTACATTCTAAGACATGAAATTTAAACACAGCCAAGCCAGGATTAGACTGTCTGACTTGCTGGACAGAAACTTGTAGAAGACAAAACTGTGAAGGCATGGAATTTTGCAACTTTGAAACATCCTTCTTTCTTTCTTGTGACCCAGGTTTTGAGCATATTTGAGTCACCTCTTTTCTTTGCTTCAGCTCTGGTTTTGGGCATATTAGAGCTGGTTCTTCTTTTGCTGCTGATCCAGATTTTGAGCTTATTAGGACCAACTATTCTGCTTCCCTTTGGCTCAGATTTTGATCAGGTTTGAGCCATGCTTTTTGCTTCAGAGGTTCATGTTTTGAGCATGTCTGAACCTCTCCTTTCACTCCGTTTTTTTTTGGAAAATTTTCTCTCTTTTTTCTTGAAAATAAAGACTGCAATGGTATGTAAAATGGAAATGAAACTGGAAACAAAAATCAATAGAAGTAATGTTTGAGCATCTTGCTATTGACAGGACCCCCAAAAAATTCTGTGCCATCAAGTTCTTGCAGAAAAAACGCATTAGGACCCACAGTGGCTTGTATGATATATATACCTTGCCACAAACTGTCAAAATTGCCATGTTTTCCTTTGTCCTCTCTTCTCGAATCCCATCTCAGAACCTTATCTCCAACCTTGAAATCTGAAGCTTTGGTTCTTTTGTCAAACTGCCTTTTTATGTTTTCTTGTACTTTGATAGCTCTGTCATAAACCTGCTCCCTTGTTTGCTGAAGATGGATTGTTTCATTAATTCTCCTTATCATGCTTTCCTCCTCTGATTGGATCTCCTGAACAAGCTTGATTACTGGAACTCCAAGGTTGGTAGGAAAGACTGCTTCTGTCCCATAAACCAGCTGAAAGGGTGACATGCCAATAGATTTCTTTGTGGTGAGCCTGTCTGCCCACAAGGCATGTATCAACTTTTTATGCCATGATCTTTTGTTCTCTTCCAGCAGCTTCTTAATGATTGTGACCAGGCTTTTATTTGATGATTCAGCTAGGCCATTACCCTGGGGGTAATAGGCAGTTGAATGTCCCAGTGCTATTCCGTACCTGTGACAGAAATCAACCATTCTTTTGGATCCGAAAGCTGCAGCGTTGTCAGTGATTATTTTCCTTGGACAGCCAAAACGAGATAGGATGAAGTCTTCTAGGAACCTAATGATGACAGAGTCAGTGGAATTCCTAGTAGGTATAGCTTCTATCGATTTTGTGAAGTAATCAGTGGCTGTTAAAATCCATTTATGTTGTCCAGAGGAGGCAGGATGAATTTCTCCTATAAAGTCTAGGCCCCATTGCATGAAAGGGCCTTCTATGGTGATCGGTTGCAGAGGGAGGGGAAGGAGCTTTCTTTTACCCTCAAAGATTTGGCATTTGTGGCAGGCAAGAATCATTTTATGGACATCACTAAAGAGTGTAGGCCAATAGTAACCAGCCCTGAGTATCTTATTTGCAGTGGCTTTCCAACTCAGGTGGCCTCCACACTCCCCAGCATGGAATTCTTGTTTGACTCTTTCAGCTTCAGTTTCAGAAAAACATTTCAGCAAAAGGCCATTTGTATTTTTCCAATATAGATTCTCATTCAAAATACAATAATTTCTAGCTTTGAGTTTTATGAATCTGGCCTTTGTTTTGGATAGTTCTGGAGGGACATTGAGACTAGTGAACACATAAAGGATATCAGTATACCAAGGAGAGTTCTGAAACTGCTCCTCCACAGTTGGATGGGGCAATCCTTCCTGCTCATCTAGGGCATTTATCATGTTAATTTCAAGGGCCTGCAAGTTTGATTCAGTTATTAACTGGGCCAGGCCTTGACCTTTGATCAGCTTGGTGGGTTTTATTTCAATGTCATATTCTAAGATTGTAGCAATCCATTTGCCCCTTTTTCCATCAGGGTCCTGGGACAAGATATCTTTGACCACTATATTTGGCACATAGGCAATGGTGTGAGAATGCAGAATGTACACCCTAAAGTATTTTAAGGCCTTAATCAGGGCATAGGCCTGCTTTTCCATGATGTTGTACTTTAAGGGTGCATCTCTTAAGGCTTTACTGAAGAAGGCTATAGGCTGTTCATTACCTTCTGAATTTTTCTGCAGCAAAACTGCAACTATTGTGTGTTGGGAAGCAAATGAAAAGATCAGAAAATATTTTGAGAAGTCAGGGCTGATAAGGACAGGGGCCTGAGTGAGTGCAAGTTTTACTGACTCAAAATATTTCTTGGCTTCAACAGTCCACTTAATTCCTGCACCTTTCTTTAGCATTTCGGTCATTTTTCTAAGGTGCTCAGCAAGATTAGGAATGAATCTCCTGAGGAAATTGATCTTCCCTATAAAGGACTGCAACTCCTTGATGTTCCTTGGATGTGTAATTTTAAGTATTCCCTCAACTCTCTGTGGGTCTATCCTAATCCCTTTCTCAGATATAATGTGGCCCAGAAGTTTACCTTCTTGCAACCCAAAAACATTCTTCTTAGGATTTAGGGACAGACCGTACCTTCTACATTTTTCAAAAACTTTTCTCAGATGTTTCAGGTGTTCTTCTTCAGTTTTAGAAAAGACAGTCAAGTCATCCAAGTAGATAACTATGAAGTGTCCTATCTCCTCTGAGAAAGCTATGTCCATCTCTCTCTGGAAGGTAGCTCCAGCATTCATCAGTCCAAAGGGCATTTTCACATACATGAAGGTGCCCCATGGAGTGGTAAAAGCTGTTTTGAGTTGATCTTCTGGGAGTACCAGAACTTGATTATATCTTGAAAAACCATCAAGCAGGGAGATTCTCTTAGAGCCTACGACCTTTTGTAGGATATGTTCCATTCTAGGCAAAGGGTAGTTGTCTTTCAGGGAGGCTCTATTGAGGTTTCTGAAGTCAATGCATAGCCTGATATCCCCTGTCTTCTTCCTTACAGCCACTAAGTTTGACACCCAATCAGAAAACCTTACAGGAACTATTATGCCTGCTTCATACATCTTTTTAATTTCTTTCTCTACTGCAGGCAATTGTTTTGGATTGATTCTACGAAGTTTTTGTCTGAAAGGCTTCTGATTTTCCTTTAGTGGTATCTTATGTTGTATGATGTTGGTGTCATAGGCCTTTAATTCTTCATAGCTCCATGCAAACACATCAATGAATTCCTTGAACAAGTCAATGCATTTTTTCTTCATGTTTGCAGGTATAGACTTAGCCAGTTTTATCATTTTGGGCTTATCTTTAGTGCCAATGTTGCATTCTTCCACATCAGAATCGGCATGTTTAATTGTGGGCTTTTTTGCTACGTCATTAAAGTCAAAAAGGTCCTCCAAGGGTGCCAGTCCTCTGGGTATATTCTTGTCTTTGGCCTGCAGCACTTCGACCTCTTCATTTCCTGCGTTTTCGCTATCTTCGTTAAAATTTCCAGTTTTATCAGAAAAAGGGTTTATTGCTATGTTACAAGGGGTTTCTACGTTACAGGGTGTTTCTTCCTTATCTAAGGAATCTTCATCTAGGCAGAGGCTATCAGATTTGGAGTCTGAATTAGAAAATTCAAACTCATTTCTGCCTATCAGGAAATCCTCAATCTGTTTGTCTCCTTCAAAGACCTGCCAATATTCTTCATTGTCTAGCACTGCAGGCCTAAATTTGGTCTGAATGATAATCTGTTGGTCAACTGGGGTCTTAGGATATGAGCTAGCTAGGCAAGCTAATCCATTTGCAATTGCGTTTTGCCCCCTAGGAATGAACACTAATTCATATTCAACAAACGTTTTTAGCAAATCTAGAGTATCATTCTTGTATGCCCTAAGCCTGGGGTGTTTTGCTGAATACTCACCATTCACCTGTTTGATCACTAACTCTGAGTCTCCTCTCACAGCTATCTTACGGGCTCCTAACTTTTTCAACAGATTCAACCCCAGGATGAGAGCCTCATATTTTGCAATATTGTTTGTGCATTTGAAATGCAGATTCACAGCGTGGCTCTCTGCATGATCATTTCCTGTGTTACGCAGCCACACTCATGCTCCAGCACTCTGCCTAGTACAGGACCCATCAAAGTTCATTTCCCACAGGGGTTTGTTATTTACTTCGTCTTCATCCCCTCCCCTACAGCTGGATTCGCCATTATGTTGAGTTGTGAGGTTTGTGCTAAGAGGGGGGTCATTTTGTGGTTCATTATGGGCATGGAGATCAGGGAGGTGGCTAGCTTGCTGTTTTTGTTCTGTTTCTGTTTCATTCAGAGTTATGTTTTCAGTATTTTTCCCATGGTCCTCTTCATCGTATTCTTCTAGAGTAGCCATTATGTTGAAATCCATGGGCTGTATGTTTGTATTTCCATTATCTGATCTGGGCTCTTCTGAGGATTGGTAATTGTAGAGGATAAAAGGGTCTAGATCTGTATGTACAGAGTATAGTGGTGAGTTTTCAGGTTTCTCGGGGCTACTGACTAGGAATTTCATCTGAGACTCTCTATACAGTCTTCTAAGTTGGCCAAATATAGGGATAGTGGCATATGAGCCATCCATCTGCATTGTTCCTTGCAGTTTGGCCCCCCATGATCTCGAAAATAGCATGCCATACTTGGGTGGCACATCTGCCACCACAACATCCATGACCATACATTTAGCAGGAATCTGGGTCAAGCTCACACATAAATCTTTGATTAGTCCTAGGCATTTTACTCTGCTAGATTCAAATGAGTATAAGTCTTTGTAGGGTCTGGTGATTTCTAGGCCTAACCTTTCCATCACTACCTTAGGCATTAGATTGTGTGATGCACCAGAGTCATGCATGGCATTATGAAGGATCTTGTCATGAATGTTGAGACTGACATAGAAAGGTGGAACTACCCCTTCTTGAAAATTTCCTTCAATTTTTGGACCAAAGAGTAGGGCTGGTTGATCATCATTCAGATTTACAGAATCATTCATTTCTCCCAGATTCAATGCTTTCAAAATTTGGCCTTTATATACATCTTGAGCGGCCAGTTCAGATAATGGTATAGATATTTTGATTTTTGCAAGTTCACTCTCTAGATTGAAAGTGGACTGGGCCTTTGTAATGCTCAACTCCGTTTTATTTGCTACTGCTTTAGTAGCTGAATCGGTTTGTGATTTCTCACTATGTACAGGGTTGGGAATCATTTTATCAGGAGCACTGGCTGCAGTGCTAGTGCTGCTAGCTGGTAAGCTTGGTTTTTTGGTGTCTTGGTTGTCCTTTTCTTTGTGTTTACCAGAAATTTCAGCTGTTGTTTTGTTATCTACAGCAGATGCTTTAGAGGATTTATCAGGTCTTTTCTTGATGGTTACCTTAGGATTTTTGGCTTTGGAAGTATCTTGGATTTTCTTGCTCCTAAGTTCATATTGTTCCCTGACCTGTAACATGGCATCTTCAAATCCTAGTCTGTAATCTTCAGTTTCTAACCATTCCTCATCTCAATATGAAGGTGTGGGCTGATCTTCTTCTGAATCATAATTTAGGATTGAGTCTCCTGTTTCAAACATGTTTATTGCATTCCCTTCAGACTCTTCTATGATTCCCTCATCCTCATCTAGAAAGTTTTGGAAAGGGGGAATAACTTTGTTGATACGATTCTTACGTACGTTTGGGGTGGCATTGTTGTTTCTTCTAAAGTTTTAGTTCTGGTTTGATTGTTGTTTTGATTTTCTATTTGTGACAACCATTCTCCATCATTTTTTGTAGCTTATCACATTTTTAGATAATCTATCATGATTTGGATCGAGTGGAAGCTACGTTGTCATCCTTTATATATTTACCCTCTTCTCGGCTCTCATTCTTGCTCTTTTCAATTAGGTTTGCCTCTATGTTACGCTTCACTCCTTTGCATGTCCTCTGGTGTGGCATATTCTTTGTCTCTAAGCTCATGAGCCATGTCGACATCACATCGGGATATTTTGCTAGGGCCATGCCTTGTGGAGGTTTCATATGTGGGGGAAAACTGTTATAAATGCTATTGAATCTTGTTATTGTAATCATGTACACTCTCTCTCGGATTCTTCTTAAGGCTCGGGTATTCTTCTAGGAGGTGGAGAGGTTTTCTCTAGTCTCCCATTTGTTTATGAATGTACGATATAGAGCGAGAGGTCTTGGATGCTATTGGGAAAACGATTTTTAAACCATTTCTTTACATCACCCCCTAGGCTGCGAGCAAAGATTCTCATTTTAGTGTTTCATCATCAATTTCCATATAGTCAAAAAAGATGCCATTTTGTCTACATGTGAAATTTGTGATGGATTGTTTGTGAGTAGTGAGAGATTTTTGATTGATAGTCATTTGGCGAGGATAAGGGTGAGAGTGAAGCTGAGGTGCATACCAGGCACATGCATTGTGATGTTACAGTGAGGTAAAAGATTAACACAGCGTTAGTATGGATGACGAGGGGATATTAAGACGTGAGAGGCTTGTTGAGCAGATATAGGGTGAGACAACACGAGTTTTGGACAAAGTGTATGTCGAGTGGTGTAGATGGAGGGGTTTCTGTCCCTAGGGTACGATGCAGGAAACAACGAATGACCTAGTTCTAGGTAATGCGAATTAGGTCGAAGAAAGGGTCTAATGGGCTTGCCAAGATCTTCGGTACGAAATTAGCTCTATGAATGTTCTTTGAAATAGTTGATCTCCTACTTACGAATTTCTCTTGATTTTCTAAGGTTATCAACTATTTCGGAGTGGGTTTATAGTTAGGGAAAGCTCTTGTATGGATGGTTATGTGGCTTGATCTTGTTATTGAACTAAGCGACTTAACCCTAGTATATGTTGTGGTTGATATTGTCTCAAGAGTGGTCTCCCAGTCTTCATTATGTTTCGGGTACGGTCTCCCGATGGAGTGCGATGTGGAAACCAAGATGATACGACGAAGACCTCTGTCACGGTGGAGTCTTTTAACATTTTAGGAGCTATGGAGTTGCAGGGTGGAAAAGGTTTAAGGTATTTGAGGGGATACCATCACCAGTCTTTGATGAAATATCCTTTTCAAGAATATCCTAGCTCTGACAAACTCTAACGATTAATTGGAGGAATTACCGGATATGTCACCTCGAAAGAGGATGAAATCCAGAGCTGCGGCCCTTTCCGGAGCTCTATCTAAGAAGTATGGGGTAAAACACAGAGGTAAGTGGAATGGGAAGGATAAGTGTTTTACTACCAACATAACCGAGAGATTCTAGGTTTTACGGGGTTTGGAGATGTATCAAGATGAAAGTACTCGAAGGGGTCACGGTAGGTCGCCATTATGTTGGGGTTCCCATGTTTTGGCCAGGGTTGACGAGAGACCAAAAGATGAGACAACATAGAACCACTTTGGGACCTTGGGATCTGACCCTCCTAGGTCCAGAGAGGGATCTCTCTATACAAGTCCAAGGATATGTCTTTGAAGCTCTAAGTTATGATTTTAGGCTAGTTGTAGGCTCGAGTACATTGGTTTGATTGTTTTGTGTTTGGTTGGAGGAATCGGAAAAGAAGGACCAATATAAGACAAGGATAGCGAAAGAGGAAACGAGCGGCAGGATAACTCGAGAGAACATCAAAGCCATTGAGCTATAGGTCAAGAAAGGATTTATTTGTGTTCAATGTGCAAGATTTCGGTTGGGCTAGTCATCTGAAACGTTTGGATCTTGAAGGAGATATTTGGAATGGGACATTAAGGATTGAAAGTGAAAGGAGGAGGACCAACCAACTTTCTGTCTATAGATCAGACCGGAGGGTCATTTAACTCGAGCCTACTTGGACAAAATCGGAGGCAATACGAGGATCTTGGAAAGGGTTAATTGAGATGGACGAGATCCTAGGCGGGGAACCCGAGTTCTAGACCTCCGAGTGTTCTCAACACATTCAACTAATCCCAAAGAACATCTAAACACGGATTTCATTAATTCATACATCGAGAGAAAGCGGTATTAACATCCAATACCTTTGGTTAAACCAATTGAAATCAACATTCAGATACACATAAGCGAGAAAACATAAAAGGTGGGAGAGCGACAACATAAGGTACCTATCGAGGGTAAATATTATGCCAAACTTCGTGCGAGCTGAAGAAACATGAAAGTGAAATGAAAGCAAGTCAATCACAAATACGAGAGAAAAGGAAAACATCACGGTTTGCTTTAGATTAGGATCCAAAGAAACATGCTTGTCATATTAAAAACAACACCAATCGAATTACATCATAGCCCATATCTTGAACCTTCGATCCCCGAATACATCTAGCCTCAGTCTATCTTACAATATTCGGTGTCTCAAGGAAAATGTGCGTTTCTTTGATATCTCATCAACAACCATTACAATGTTTCTACAAATCAAATCAAGGATCCTCAATGGGAGGTCAAAGTCCAAAACCCCCCCCCCCCCCCCCCCCCCCCCCCCCCCCCCCCCCCCCCCCCCCCCCCCCCCCCCCCCCCCCCCCCCCCTCTACACAGAGTCCTCTAGCCCTCTACCACCCTCTGTCAAAATCCTACAAAATCCTACCATCAACATGCCCCGTTTCATTGGTAGGTGTTTAACCGTTTTCGCATTTATCATGCAAAAACACTTTCGCATTTCATGCACCCCTTCAGTGGGGTTTTGGCTTGATGAATTTCCACAGGAAATTTTACGCATTGTGTTTGATTTGATTCTTCTTTACTTCATGTAGTTGGGGATTTGTGTTTTTAATTACGAAAAGATTTGT
The DNA here is from genome assembly GCA_034641835.2 of Pinus albicaulis. Classification (NCBI taxonomy): domain Eukaryota; kingdom Viridiplantae; phylum Streptophyta; class Pinopsida; order Pinales; family Pinaceae; genus Pinus; species Pinus albicaulis. Next base: position 59,534 of record JAXQQM020085745.1, read on the forward strand.
AGAAGCGATTCAATATTTAACTTTAGTACATTGTTAGATTGGGTGAATCCATGATATACATGCTTGTTGTATAATTTATACATGGAGAATAGAACATAGTGAAGAGTAGAGGATAACAATGAGTAGTTGAAGGGGAATGAGACGGAGACATGGGAATGTGTATCATAGTCAACTAATGGAATATGTGAGTGAAAAATTGAACCACAAACGAGTAGAAAGAGGTGACTTTGATTGAGGGTGACCAAGAACCCTCTAAGTCACAAAAAACCTATGTGGAGTTGTGGACTACGATTGGTGAAACAATCGATTTTGAAGCCATCAACTTTGAGTTAGAGGGCCAAACGAAAATGTTGAGAAATCTTTATTAAATATATGCACAAAAGCACTAAGGGAAGAGGCGAGGGCCTATTAGATTGGTGAAGGGGAAATTTGCCCTTTATGCCATGTAAGTCTAAAGTGGCCAATTGTTGAGAAATATCGTTGAAATTATGCACAAATGGACTAAAAATTGGAAGTATCGAGGAATTATCGGCTTAGTAAAGGGCTCCCTTTGTGTTGTGTAGACCTAGAGTGGCCACACAATGAAAAGATAGCATGACCTATCACAATGGCTAACGAAGGGTAACCCATGATGAATACTTGTTTATGAAGGAGAGCATCCTTCATGTCCTCTATTTCTGATTTGAATTTTGAACCCCAGAGTGAAACTTCCTCTTAAGGCATCAAGTCCAGCCCAGGGTGGCTAGATGTCAGAGAAATATTGCTTAGTGTAGTTGTGCCTACGGTTGGGTGAAGTGACTCACCCTTTTTAGTTTCCTACAAGCTACTATGAATCAAAAAAGTTTATAAACCTATTTCTGTCAATGGATATGTTTGTGACTAACACTAAGCTAGACTTTGATCTCAAGTGTGAATAGTTGGGCTGTTCCCTCTAGAAAGGGATTGAATATAAATATTTGAATGCAATTTTAACGTGTGTAATGATTAGAATGTCCATGTTTTTACAATGAAGAATCCGTTGGAAAATTCTCCACAAATTATTCGTAAATTTCCCTAGATATTCCACTAGAAAAATTTGTCACAATAGATATGATAAATTATAATAATCCGAAGTATCGCAGTTAATATTTATTCCTCTTTAGATTTCGAATATGTGAGTTAATATTTATTGCATATGCGTGAAATTAAAATTATGCATAAAATAGTGAAAATCGAAATAAAAACTCACAAACCATGATCGGCACAGATATAACTTAGGAAACCCTTTCGGGATAAAAACCCGGTGGAGGAAGGTGAGGAGCATATCTTCTCTCTTTCTCTAAATAGAAAATGGTTGCAAGTACAAAGAAATAAGGCACCTTGGCCCATGGGCTAGAAGCTGGGCATAATTCCTCTCCATGCTCTCTCTCTATCTCTCTTGGTTACTTTGCTCGTTTATGGAACAAATGCGCTCAAAAAGTATGGAAACCCTTTCCCCTCCTAGCGACGATTATATCACAACTCAATAGCCTACTGGTGGTTAGGCTTGAATCCCTAAACTCTTAACCAAAATTACAATATGGAAACTTATAGATTCTTCTTCATCATTATCCTGTGGCTAGCCTCTTTTATGGGTTATGGGGTTGACATGGCATCCTCTCGAATTATGGTGGTGAAAACAAGGGTAAAAATACGAGTGGCATAAATTTTGCATACATATTTGTATGTGGGAATAGGAAAAAAATGTGTTGCAATAAGAAACAAAGTTTTATCCCTCCATAAAAAAATTTTGATGCCTAAAAATGCTCCTAGGAGTTTTGAACACCAATTTTCCAAAGCTGGGCCTTGTCGGTAAAAATGATCCTGGCAGATTAATTCCCCCCATTTTTTCCACTCTAAAATCTTCGAGATGAATGAAAAATAATATAATGATCAATTTGGATAATTAACATCCAAATTAACTAATTAAATAAATCACTAGTAAATTCATGAAACTTGTACATCTATTATAAAATTAAAATGGGGCCTTTGAGAGCTTTATAAATTAATGTATGGTTAGTATTTGATTGGTATATCCATATGCTGAAGCATAGTGTTGGTCAAAGTTGAAAATTTTTGTAAACCATTGTGATTATCTTCCATGTTACCTAAAAAATAAATTAAATACAAATTTCAAAAAAAAAATATTAGAAATAAAGCTGGTAGGTGTGACCCTATCATAAGATAACCACATAAAAACTTAGCAAATATGCAGTGATACTATAGCAAATATTACGGTATATAAGGTCTTATTTCACATTTAGGTTTCACGACTAAGTTTGGGATGGAGGCAAAGTTTCTGATGTGAATATGACAAATGAAAATCTAGGCATAACTAGCCAAGTTCTTAATGTGCTAAACTTCCACATAAAAGGGCAAGGGTTGAAATTATGGTTTGCAATACATTAAACACATATAGTTTCCAATGGAAAAAGTTTGAAAACCATTCTTCCGAGCATCTTACATACAAATTCATATTCACATTATATTGTTTTATTTTTGATAGATCAGAAACATATTATAACACTACTCATAGGTTTTTGAATGATGCAAAATACATTTTATGTAAAATATTGCCGGTCACAAGTTTATAATTCCATTCATAAGAAGGTTAACACGTTGTTTTGTGGAATACTTATGGTTATAAGGATGATATTATTGTTTATATAATTGTATTATTGGACTAGATTGCCAAAGCTTATGTTGTAAGTTATAACATATGATTTAAGGTGTTATTGAGAGAACATGTTTGAACAATGAAATATTGCGACATTGAAAGATAACATGAGATATTTAATTAATATACGAGAAAATAAATTCAGTGGAAAGGTCGAGGGTTCAAAAACATATATTTTTTTGGCTTCTATATGTCATGGTCCGGTAGTGCAATCCAAAGACCTAACTAGAGATGAATGTGTATGAGTAGAGCAAGTTATAAAGCCAACATGCCATTCCACGTATGTTAGCTCACATGGTATGGGAATTTTATTTTTATTTTCAATGATTATATTGGCTATTCCTTCCACGTAATCTTCACTTGATATTTGTTTTAATGTTATATCATGTTTTTCCTCAATCATTGGCATAGTATGACATTTATTTGATTCGTTGTGAGCCCTCATAGAGAGAATGCTAGCGTGTCTCCTTGATTGTGTAAACCTTCCTTATGTGGTGCTTTCAATTTTGTAATGCAGTCACCAACTTTCATGAATCTACGTAACATTCATGCCTGGATTTTCTCTAAGACATAACCATCCACGCGGAAATCACCACCCTTGTAAGCACGAGCATTTTTACTCACCACTAAGCCTTGTTCCTCGATCATAACACACCATTTCCTCTTCCAATGAACTTTAGGGGTGTGAACATGTTTGGTTCCTCTAATTTTTTTGTTTTTTTCCCTCTCAAAATACCTCAAACTACTACTAGGAGTTGAGGAATGAAAATAAGTTGCTGGACACCAAGGTAAACTGTTTATTTTTGGCGTGCGGGAAATTACCGAGTATGCTTAGAAGACAAGTAATCTATTTCAACTTTAATATGACAGAATTTCATTGAGTTTTTATTCTTCCATTCTTGTTATTCCTTCGATTTGTTTTCTAATTTGTTGATGTCATCTCAAAACTCCTACGAAACCCTTCTTTTGAAAATAAAATCCCCTCTATTATCATTCAAGGACACTTTGAAGTTCATAAAACTCATTCTATTCAAATATTTTACCTGTATTGCTCCTATGATGCTAATATGTGTTTGCATACAAAGGAGAAACACCTTCACAAGGTATTTGCATGATTTTGTCTTGCTTATGACCTTCTACTTGGCATTCTTGTCTTTGGTGGTACGAACACTCAAGGACTTAAGCCTTAGCACAAAAGCACTTAGTGTTCTTTAAACTTCTAAATTGGTGTCTATCCCCATCACTTTTGAATAAATATTGTCATTTTCCATTGCACTTAGTATTTGAAAAAGTTGCGAAAATGCTGTGTCTTCGACCTACCAAGGAGGCCCTTTCTGTATACTGTGTCCTTGAATTAAATAATTTATGTCCATATTTTCTAGTTAAAGGCGGGTAGCAACATTTTTTGACATATATGACTCGCTTTGTTATAAGGGTTAATCGAAAATGAAAGTACATACAAAGTGACACATCTTGAGTGATGCAACTTGTGAGCCTGTTTTCTTTTATATTAAAAATTTCAAAAAGGTTTTTCGAATAGCAGTAGTTTTATAATTGTTCTCTCTTTTAACCCATAATTTACTTGTTTTCGTAATAATGGGTCATCCATATCATTAAACTTCGGCTTTGCTGTCTATCTTTCTCTCTAGATATAAACGAAAACCCTACGGTTAAAATTATTTCTTTCCATGGCATTCTTTTTATATAGTGGGATCATGAGACCTTGGGGTCTTGAGCACAAAACCATTGGTGCTATCATGAACTAAACCAGTATCTTCTCTTCACAACTTAGGCAAGAAATTTTCTAATAACATGAATTCGTTTACATATTTAGATGCTCATATTACTTTTCTGAAAAAAATAATGGTTATCTTTCATGTATTTTTTGTTTGCTCAATAAAGGAAGTTTGTTTGTTTCAAATCATTGTGACAAACCCAACATCTTATTTTATTTTGTAAGCCATATACACTCCAAGTCCATAATCTTGCTATGAAATTATGACCCTCACCTCTTTTCCAAGAGTTTTTTTTATCTTTTTATGTTTGGTTAATTTTTTATACCACTCTGAAAAGCACCATTCTCAACCGAGTCATATGATTTTAGGTAAAGAAAAAAGAGCCTATGTTTTATGTCTAGTGATTCTCTCATTAGAATTTTAGATGTCTATCGGTAATGTGTTATTATGATACATTAGGCTTCCATAAAATTAAAAAAAACATGCCTAAAAAAATTTTATCCAATATCGTCACCATGTCAATTGTTATATGATGCAAAATTTTATTTATTGATAAATAGGTTACGATGATTCATTAAGCGATTATCGCCCCTACTCTACAAATTTATCCCAATTATATGTTATTTTAAAACTCATGTAATAATATATTTATGGATACTCGGATAATATTTTTATTTTGTCATGGCATGCATAATGTTTCTTTTACAACATGAAGTTTTATAATCAAAATAAAGAGGAAGGAAAGGAACAATAAATACAAAGTGTTGGGGATATGAAGGGATAGAAGCGTAGAGTTTCTATGCATTTTGATAAAATTCGAAGAATTGAGGCAATTGAACTAAGCGGCATTGTTAACACCAAAAAATCGTACAGAAAAAGACATTGAAAATGTCAAGCAAAAAATGTAAAAATAAAGTTTTTCTAGCATAAATACACTATGAAGGACAAAAATTTAATTATTCCTAAGGTTGATGAAATTGGCGGACAATGCACCAACAACAAAATCTTTTTGCACACAATGCGCTTTATCCTTCAATAGCCCGTGGTCCTGGGGATGGCGAGTCACCATCGAGACCCGCCAGCACATAGTGAAGACGATTCTCTGTCAGTCGGTGAAGGACATCCGAATGCAGGCAGGTTTGAGGAGTTATGCAACCCACAAGGAATCTCTTGTCCTACTCTTGGGTCATTATCAATCTTCGGCCAAGAGAGAAGGAGTTCAAAAAATTTCTATATAAATTGGCCATGGGAAGAGAAAGGGAGACACATTGTTATGTGGCCAAATTTCTGCTAGCAACACCCAGGATTTCAAGTGTTGAAGCAGAGATTCGAAGAGACTAGCATGTTGGCCATCCAACATCCTAGTGAAGAATGAGCTCCATCGATGAAGGTGATCACAATCCTTTTAGAAAGGGCGGAGATACTTGCAAGGAAACCAGGAAAGGACCCCCCTTGTCTTGGAGAGTATTTTATCTCCCATAGCTCAAAGGACACTGCTGCCAAGAGTGTTGGCATTGTGTTCTTCTTACTGTGACCGATAGGGTTTCTCCATCATTTGTATTGGTTTGTTTCTCATTGAAAATTATTGTCTTTTGTTTTTCTGTTTAAGTTCATGTTGTTGTATGCATTGCTTACCTTGTAAGTTTTATCTTACATTGTTTCGGTCTGTCCATTAACAACACCATAATATTATGTTGGGTCCCTATATTACTAGTGTAGTCTCTTGTTGTTGTTGGTGTGGCCCTTTTATTGTTGTTGTTGTGCCCCTGTACTTAAATAATGACAGTATTGTGCCCTTACATTATTATTATTAGGTCGGCTAAGTTGTTGGTGACCCCATGGACTCCTATATATAGAAGGAGGTTTTTCATTTGTATCATCCAAGAATTGTTCATTTATTTAATGTAAAGGTTTTCCTACGAGCTGATTGTTCTAAAGTGTTGATCTCTCTTTTATTTGATTTTTGGAGAGTTTGGTTTCCATAACATTGTTATCGAGCTTTGGATTCTAGGGTTTTCTTGCTTCAAACAAGTCATTGTGGAATTTCACTATAAATTTTTGTTCTCGCTTAGGAAAGCTTAAATTTTTGTCTGGCAAGCCCGAAATCACAAGGAACTTTGTGTAAAAATTTCAGATCTTGGTTCACAATATTTGTGGCGATATGATGCGTGGAAGTTAGGGTTTATTTAGGCTCCTCAACTTCATTTAAAAAGTCATTGTGGAATTTATGCTATATTTTGTTTCTACAAAGGTTCGAGAAGCTGAAATTTTTATCACGTAATTTTGAATGCTTGAGAAACTTCTTGTAAAAATTTCAGATCTTGGTTCACAACATTTTTGGATATATGATTTAATGAAGTTAGGGTTGTTTCGAGGCTCCAGAATTTCATCTCAAACACATGACCATGGGAAAATCGTCATAAATCTCTCTGCGAGCATCGGATTAGAATTTTACTGTAAACGAACACAAGTGCAGACTTTAGTTTTATGTATATCAATCTCGAGCAAAGGAGGAAAACGATCAACACGTGGGAGGCGCCATACAAGTTCGCTCTCTTTGAACCGGTCCGTAATTAGGTCATTGTGGGAGATTGGGCATAACTTTGTCTTGAGCATATAAATCGGTCAGATCTATGGCATTCGAAAGAAGCTTGGAGGGCTGCTAAAGGACCAAATTTCAAATATTAAAAAGATATAAAATTATATAGATACATCGGTTTCAATATCGAGCTCCTCGAAAACGAAAAAAGGTGTGTATTTTCAAATTGCATAAGTCTTGTTGGAAAAAATCAGTTTGAAGTGATTCCAAGGGAATATTGAAACAAAGATATCGGTATTGGGTTCTACAATTCCACTAAAAATAATTCAACACCCATTAAGCCTTCGGAAAGTACATACTGCAGCTCATGAAGAAGAATAAGCACAACATGACATATGAAAATTACAAAAACAAGTGCTGGAAATTTCACTTTACGCAAGAGCAACAAAAAATGAAATGGAAGTTTTGAAGAAAGGCATGGAAGCTAAGATGGATGGTTTGAAGAAAGGCATGGAAGCTAGGATGGATGGTTTGAAGAATGGCATGGAAGCTGACATGGAAGATAAGATGGATGACATGGAAGCTAAGATTGATGAAAAAGTGAAAGACAACATGGAAGACATGAAGAATGATCTAAAGCAGAGATATGGAAGGTTTGATGACAAGGTTGATACAAGAAATGTTTCATAATGGCCGAAAATATAGTAGAGAAACTCATGATGAGAACAAAATAAATGTTAATCGTGATTTCATAAACGCTAATGTTGGATTGAAGGCCCACCATATTCCAAAGATTAATATGAGGAAGTTTGATGGAAAGGATCAAAAGTAACATGGATACTATAGATGGAGCAATATATTTTTATCTCCAATAATGTGAAAAACACACAAAAGGTACTTATTCTGACTTTATATTTAGAAAAAAATACGTTTGTATGGTATCGATGGCTTTGCTCATAAAAAAATTGTCACTTAGTCAATTTTTCGGAGAAATGGCAACACATTATGAGGATACAAAGAGCAACACATTTCTTAGCCAATTGATAAATCTCAAACAAAAGGGTTCAATGGTGGAGCACATTGAGGACTTCCAAAAATTGAATATAGATGACGTATTCCGGAGGAACACAAGATTGATGTCTTCATAGGGACTTTGAAGTAACATCCAACATGAGGTTCGCGTTTGGGAACACGATTCATTGGAGAAGGCATTCGGTTGGCAAGAAAAATTGAATACGGTGTGGGATTCTAGTCACACATTGGTGAGGAATTCAATTCTGAAATTAGTGCTAAATGTGGGCGTCTAATTAATTTTCCCTTAAATAAATTGGACAATAAATTATAATTTCATCTCACATAACAACTTGTATCGATTAACTAAGTCAAAAAAGGCGAGTTAGCTCGAGAATTTCCAAGTTGAGGGTCAAAGATGAGGCATGTGAAGTGATTCTGTTATTTTGGGGGTCTAGTTGCACTTAGTGTGGTGCATGTGTAATCATTGCTCAAATTAATTGAGTTAAAATCAATTTAACTAATTATAATTGAATCTTTGTGAGCTAGTGAGAAATTTTAGTGAATTAAATTAGATTTAATTCTGAAAGTAGTGATCAACCATATAATTGATGATTAGCTAATGTGCATTTTTGTGCGTATCGAATTCGATGACGACCGGTTGAGACAAAAGCTAAAGGAAAGTTAAATATTAGTTGCATTATTAGAAAATTTCCCGAGGCGTAATTATAAAGTCGGAGGAAGGCTCATGATGGATTGCGCAATCAAGGAAGGTTGATTGTCTATTTAATAGGGATTAATTTCCTGTGGATTGCTTGAGCAAGGTTGGGCTTAGCGGCGGTTGAGAATTGGCTAAGTGTTTGTCCAATTTTGTACGAGAAGCTGCTAGTCGATTTGGCGAGGATCGGGGTGGGGAACGGTCGGGATAGTGTAGGATTTTGTCGGTGTGAAAAGAGTTGTGTTTTTTCATGATTCTTTGACTTTGTACAATATATGATAGAGGGTTTCTAGCGAGTTTCTTTCCCTAGATACATCTTGTGTTGTTGATTGATAATTTCTTTCTCTTACTTGCATGTGATTGAAGATCATGTTTTATATTTCGCAAATATTGTAGAAGGATTCAATATCTTGTTTTAGTACATCACAAAGATCAAATTGAATCCATTGGTGTGCGACTTCCATATAATTTCTACATTTGTCTCACAATTAGTTGAACCTCATTGAAAGTATTCACTTTGGTTTTGGGTATTATCGTTTGGTCAAATGATGCCATATTTAAGTGTCGTATCGCCGATATGTTCAAGAAGTCCAACCTCAGTTCAAGTACCTTGCAATTTGTAGCCTTCGTCCAATTCAACCATCACGATTAGGTCCTTGCAAAAATGTTCTTCAAACTTGGCTTGTGAGTTTGATAATAGTAGGCCCTCATGACAGATCGCTTCCTATCAACTTCAGCTCATTATCTAGGAAGTTGATCTAAAAACCCTCTTGATGCCTGATGCTTGCATGCCTTAATGAAAGGTTTCTTGCATTTCTCGACAAGTTATCATCGTTGACCTTTGATTGAACGATTCTATGAGTGTTCGACTTGGACATCTTTTCACACTCCACTTGCACACTAGGAGTACCTTGGAGACCATTGAAATTAATGGTGGTTTCTCTCACACTTGTTAACGATTCACATCATTGGCCGTCAATCAAGCGATTTCATCAATGAAAGCTTCGCCACATTTACTTGCATGGTTAGATTCATACTATGGATCAATAGAGATCGAGATCAAGACCTTGGATCTAGTTTCATCCATCGATTTTAACGAAAAGCTATGTATTCATGATTGTACAAATATAATCATGTTTGATGGCATTACGTCATCTTTGTTTCTACGGCCCGGCATGATTCTTAGTGTATTTCCCTACTAGTTCATCGAGTTATGATTACTACGAGTATGTGAATACCTAACTCGGTGATGATTATATATTGCATTGTAACATGTTGATTGTTGTGAGCCTCCAACCATGGTCTACGGTCAATATTTGGCATGATAAAGCACTTGGGTCCTTAAATATTTCTTTTACGACTACGCACTTTGGGGGGAAAATGTTACACGTCATTTTTCACCATGACAAGCTGACCATTAAAATGGATTTTTCCATCCAATTCATGTCGTTTCAAAGCACTCCCTTGCAATTCAACAACTTAAACGCCTTGAAGAAATCAGAATTATAGGTAATAAGGCCAAAAAACCTAATTTTAGTCACTTGCACGCTTTTCCTAGTCAATTTCTACGCATTCTAAGTTCCTACCATTCATACCTACATAAAGCTGCGCTCTCTCTTACTATAAATTGCGCACATGACTAAAAGTAAATAAAAAAGTTAATTCTAGAAGCATTACTAGGCGTTTTATATCCCAAGCCCAAGCTTTAAGGTCATGCCTATTCAAGCCTAGCCCCTCCCATCTTAGAGCTAATTCCCATTCTTCAAGGAGCAAAAATCCCACCTTTAGTGGGATCTCATCCTTGATATATGAATCTATTAAAACTTCTTCCTCTTGGCTATAAATCCCAACTAGATCTTTGGAAAGTTGAAGGAGAGTTCTTTGAAGGTAGACTTATCTTTGGTCAAATTAGGTTGGATAGTTTATCATCCAAGGAAAGGATTGTAGACTTATGGAGGAGCTTATCATCAAGGCAAAGGTTGTGAGACTCTTTATATTTTTGAATTAATACAATTGAGATATTTTTACCACTACATTGTTTTATGGATTTGATGAATGGTTTATGTTATATCTAATTTTCCCATTCGAGATGATGCTATTTACTAATATCCTTGATCGTTAGTTTGATTTATTGAATCATCTGTCTTGCATATACCTTTGATCCTTTGGTTTCTATGTGTGCAATTACTGTTTCAAGTATTGAGGAGTTGCATCGAGGCATATCAAGGAACTTCATCAAGCATGCCTTAAAAGTGTAGGTTTCATTCCCTCTCCTTTCTAGTTTATGATTCAAAGAGAAATATAGACTCGGAAAGAGTAGTTTGATTGTGTACTTGTTACTAGGTTTGTTGAAATCTGGGGAGACCACTCTTGTTCACAAAGAGGAATTAGTCAATATAACACCGGGTCCACTGGTGTGGTATTCATAAGGTTGTGAAAGAGGTATAGTGAGTAAGAGGCCTCCTATTATTAGGAGTGCACGTAGAGAAACTCTCGTTTACATAACAAGTGGTATGATTTTCAACTAGATATAGGAGTAGATTCCTATGCGTGTGAATGAACAATTGAATTAGTCTCAAGGGGGAGCCTCCTCCCAAGAGCTTCCCTCTCGGTTACGAGCGGGAGAGTGGACAAGATAGATCCATGATATGAGACATATACGAGGCATATATAAATAGTATATGTAGACAATATATTTGACATATTAGCAAATGAAGTTCCTCATGAATGCATGTTGTTGGACGACCATGAGTTTAGGAGGGACCTTTTACAATCCTTGGATCTTATGCATGGGCACCTTAAACATTATTATTGCGGGTTGGAAATGGTGGATCATGGAGTTTTGGCAAAGGATTGAACAACATCTCTCAACATCCCTCCAACAAGCTGACATATACCCTTGGTAGACTTAGCATACGACTACGATTTTTGAACCGCTTCACGAAAGCTGTGTGATGGATCGAGTTTATGGGTTCTACAGCAGATTGATCATGTATATGGCCATATAGGCCAATATCCTAGCATAGAGCTTGTTTGATGTTAGTTTTGTCGATTCCACTTGTCTCTTATGTCCCTTGAAGGGTACAATTTTGGTTATGGTCTTGTCTCCCTTGTGAGAGATCGTCACGACTTATGATAATATGTGATGTAATCTCTTGTTTTGAAGTTAATGGAATTCACTCTTTAAAAAAAAAAACAATAATTATTTATAGTTTTCATATTAAATGTTTTTCATTTTTTGAAGAGAAATAATAATGAATATAATAATTATTTAAATATTTCATATTATTATTTTCAATTAGATTATGAAATCATTAATTATTTGGACAATAATTGTTCAAAGTTTTTATAATTATTTAACCATCATTATTTAGGGTTTCATAATAGTTAACAATAATTATTTATTTATGGTTTTCATATTAATTATTTTTATTTGGATTATGAGATCGTTATTTATTTAAGATTTTCATAATTATTAAACGGTGATTTTTAATGCACACATGAGTGAACTCACAATGAAAAAGCCTTGGGCAAAGCTGGTGCTAGCATATGATTAATGAAATTCCCCATAAAATCATTGACCATAAGTAGCTAACGGAGATAGGCAGAGTTTGTCTTCACCATGCTAGCTAGGTCATTGCAACAACGGTGAGACGGTTGTGCGTGCGGAAATCGGATAACCAATGTAGGATGCTAAGCGGTTGTAAGGCACGAGGGATGAATTTGTGACACACAAGTGATGGGGTGAATTCATAAGACACATGAGGGTGAATTTGTAACGCGACTAGGCAAGGGGATGAACGTGGAAGATACATGGTTATGGAGTTTTGAAACGAAAAAAGGGGATGAAGGTGGAAGATACATGGTTATGGGTTTTGAAACAAAAAATGGTTTAAAAGTGTAATTACATTTGTTCAATCAAGAATATGACAAAGAATATTCCACATTTTATTAAGTCTTGACCATCATGCATTTGTTTTTGTTTAAATATTGTAAATTCAAAATATACCCTCTTATCAACATAAAACTAAATAAATAAATTTTTATTTTACATATATAAGTGGAAATAAACTAAGTGATTATTAGAGAAAAATTGAATAATTGAATAAGAATACAAATAGATAAATAAGAATAACAACAAAAAAAAAAATTGATTTAGAATAGGGTTTCTTCTCCATGATTGGAAATCATCTTTGTGAAAGCCATGAATTCCAAGAGCCAAAGTAGCATGGTGTGAAATTGTCACAAACCCAATAATATCCATATTTATTGCTACAAGTAGTAGATCCAAACAATATATTGTAACAATTACAATACATATTTCCTCGTACCTAACCTTTTTTTAAATGGGTGATGCTGAGAATGGCTAAACATTCTATTAGTTTGTGCAATGCAACAACCATGTCATTCTCTTTTGCATGAGTAAGTGACCAAAGTAGCAGCCAAATTTGAACCCATCTGAACCCTTCAAAGGATTTTGGCTCTTGAAACAAGCGTTCTCCAATTTTAGCCCCAAAAAAAAATTAAAACCTAAATTTTGAACGTCAAACTCAAAGTAGCAATTTGATAGGAAATGTTTTAATAAAAGGGTGAAGCTTTTAGATAGCCCATCAAAATTTATTTCATGCAATCCACCTTAAAATCTATAATATTAAATTTAATGGAGAAACATATTAAATTTAATGGAGAAACTCGATTACGTGAATCGACTTTGTGGTTTTCACTTATACTCAAGTGCATGCTAAAGGTTGGAACATTTTCTATGTCAATGAAAATTGAAACCAAACGGAAACTTAACTAATTCCAAAAGTCGGATGGATTCAATGATGGTGAATTAACACTGTACCAACAATTGATAACAACTTAATTCAACAATATTCTATAATGTTCTTGGAGAGAAAAGGTGTTAAGCAATAATGTATAACGTCCCTTGATATTTGCATTTTCTATGTTTATGAGAAGTCTTAAGGGAATTGTCTTTTTATTTTTCCTTTTGTTGGCCACTTGTTGACGAAATCATAAATCTTTTTTCATTGTATGGTTGTACTGCTAAAATTTTGTAGGAGTATGTAAATGTCTTTTGGCCCTCAATGGAATTATATTTTTACTTGTATAATTGTATATGTAAGGCTCGTAAGAGTCAGTATACCCCCAAGTACTAACACATTAGATAATCCGCCACTATGAAAACATGCATTTAGATACATGCAAAAGTTTGATGTGTGTATATCTCTACACATTGTTGGCATAAAAAATTTCCCATTATAGTGCTTCTCCCCAATTTCTCCCTCTTCTCACTCTCTTCTCACTTACAATAAAATGTTATTAACGATTGTGCACCCTTTCCCTCTGAAAAAATTTCCTCCTCTACTTAAGAAACTCCTTACTTGTAATCAAAGGTTATTCTATTACTATGAATGGGGAGGATAATTTATTATGGGTTCTCTATCATTCCATCATGGTGCATTGCATATATGGATGCATAAGGAAGGGATAGAGAAGAACATATACAATCAAGCTATCACAACATCCTTATTTTTAAGGTGGCAAGGTCTAGAGAATGCGGATCAAAATTAGGTAAGGATGAAGAAATCGATGCAATGGTATGCAATCTCTTGGAAGTTTTAGGTTTGATGGATTTTGTGTCGGAGGTTGGAGCCGAACGGTGCACAAATGTAAGCATGTGTACATCTATATAACTCTTTGGTTATTACCTTCTTGGGATATGTTTGTTGCGTTGAGAGCGCGATCTGACCAGTATGACCCCGAGCTGCAAGGATGTCATGTCCTCAAACAATAATTTTTTTTTGGTTAATGTCGCTTAGCTCTAAATTTAAAAATTAAGTATGTCACATCCTAAAATTAATAAAAATAATTTTTAGTAATGTCGTAAAACATTAACGAATCTTAAATCATATATAACTTAATTCTTTATATTATATATAAATTTTGATATGTTTCTCTTATTTAAAAATAAACCTAATTATTATTATGTATAAACATAATATAAATTTATAATGTAAAGAGGTTTAGGTATGGTAAATAAATAAACGGTATGGTAAATAAATAAAAACCACTTTTTATACTTACTCCAAAGATATGGTAAATAAATAAAACCTCTTCTTATATTTACTCATAAATCTCTTTATATTAACAAAAACACAAAAAAGTGGTTTATTTAGAGTCAAACCTATGAGCCAAATACCATGGGACAAATTATTATTAATACCATGGACCAAATATCATATTTATAAAAGAGGTATGGTAAATAAATAAATAAATACTAAAAGAGATATAAAGAGACATGATAACTATATATAAAAACATATCGAATATCATTATAAATCAACATCTAATTATATACCAAGCCTATGGGCCAAATACCATGGTAAATAAATAAAAAGCCTATGGGCCAAATTTTACGATACCATGTGAAAAAAAACATTATTTGCCCTAATATTAATATTAATATTATTATTATTATTAAATCTAATATTCATATTAATATTATTAAATTTAATAACTTTGGATTAATACAATATTACATTTTCTATTATAATATACATTAATATATCATGATATATATTAACTCTAGATATATATGGGAGGGAAAAACAAAGACATAGAGTGATAGAGGTGGAGAGATAGGGGCGTGAAGGGAGAGATGAGGATAAACTCAAGGAGAGGGAAGATGAGGAATGAAAGAGAGAGGGAGAGGAGTGAGAGAGTAGAGAAGGAGTAAGAGAGGTAGAGGGAGACATAATGATGGAGGGAGGAGAAGGAGGAGGGAGGAGATAGTGAGAGATTGGAGGGGAGAGAGAGAGAGAGAGAGAGAGAGAGAAAGGATGAGAGAGAGGACTTGAGAGAGAGGAGGGGAGAGAGAGAGATAGAGAGATGGATTTGGAGGGGTAGAGAGAGGGGGAATAAGAAAAACATAGAGAGTGAGAAGTGGAGGGGGGAGTGAAAAGGGAGATATGGAGAGAGAGTTTGTATATTTAGGGGTGAGATAAAGAGGCAAAGAAGGAGAAATGGAGAGAAAGGGGGGAAAGAAGGAGAGAGAGAAGAGGAAAGGGATGGATGTAAGTAACATGGTTTAAGAGAGAGAGAGAGAGATAATTGGATGGAAAATATAATGTGAAGGTACAGGGTTACACCTTTTTGCCCTTTTTTTGAGAAAAAAATTTCATTTTTTTCGGTTCTTTAACTTTTACGCAAACTATAACAATTTTTTTACGTGTAGAATTTCATTTTTGTGAGAAGCGATAAAAATAAAAGTTGTGAGAAATTTTGTAATCTTTCTATTACTTATTTTTTGAAATTTTTTATGCAAATTTGATATGTCAACTTAGCGTTTCTTTGAGTGTGTGTTTCTTAACAATCAAAGGATTCATAAAGAATCATGTTATGACGCAATGTTGTGTTCATTGAAAAATTGTGTTTTTGAAAAAACAAAATGTGTTACAACAAATCTAGGCAGAGTCTACTTTATTTTTGTCATATTTACAAAGCTAATGGATGCATATCTTAATTACTAGAATTTTTTGAACTAGTCCGATACGAAAAAATGCGTATTTTGGATGTTTCGCGTCGCGAAATTTCTTAACATATAGTTATAAACTAAAAATCAAAAGCTACCCATTAGAGACGACATACCAATGTAATGCCCCATAATTTTTTCAATTTTTTTTTACAATGTTTTTGGGAGATATAAAATTTTGATTTCAACACCGAATCACAGTGACCCTCGAAATTGTTTGCCATTTTATTGAAAAAATAATTAAAATTAATAACGTTTATGAAATTCCATAAAAGTTATATTTCTCGAAAGTAGATTCAATTCATCACTTTGTCTTGGTTAAAACAATTAATTAACAACCTTTCATGGAGTTTAATCGTTCAAAAGTTGAGAACCATTTTTCGAGCCTGGTTTTTGTGTAATTGGTCACGCATTAGTTCGGTAAGACTTTTGGTCAAGTTCGGCCGAACTATGTTTTTCCGCTTAAGATACGTTAAATCTAACGTCTTAATAGTTCGACCGAACACCCCGATCAAGGGTCGGCAGTTTCTTCTATAACTCTCCGTCGACGCGGGAAAATTGCCACGAAATGATTCACAATTTTCGCACATTCCATGCACTTCATCTCATTTTACAAAGAATTTTTGGTTTGGGTTCAAAAAAATTTTCTTCAAAGTTTGGGTTTAAGAACATTTCTTGAAAGCAAATTGATTTTTGGAAGACATTTCTTGGAGAGTTTCATTTCTTGGAGATTTCTTCAAAGTTTGGGTTTAAGAACATTTCTTGGAAGCAAATTGATTTTGGAAGACATTTCTTGGAGGTTTCTTCAAAGTTTGGGTTTAAGAACATTTCTTGGAAGCAAATTGATTTTTGGAGAACATTTCTTAGAGGTATGTACGTGTTTTTGAGTTGAAGTAAATCTTTTGACTTCGTTTCATTTTTCTAAAACATTTTCTCTCAAATTTTTTTTAAAGTGTGTGTTTTGGATTGGAGTATGTATTTTTTACAAAAAATTTAGATTGAATTTTTTTAAATTAAATCTTTTGTGATATTTTTGTAATTGAGTTATTGTCTAATTTTTGAAGGAAATTTTTTTGAACTTCATAACCTATTATCATGGAAGTCGAAGAACTTGTGCGAGAAAATATGATCGAAAAAGAGACCACGGGAACGCGTGAGAGAGAAACGGGAACAATCTCTACTTAAAAGAAAGTTAGAAGCCCTCTCAAATATTGAAGAGGAAAAATCAGCCTCAAGCGAGAAATTGAAGCGGTATGTAAATGTAAATATTATGATCTATTGATATATTTTTAAAATTTTCCCAATATAAAATGTGAAGCTTAATTTTTATTTGATGAACTAGTTTGAAAAATATTTTGTTTAATGTAAGCAGACGGAGATACTCCTCAAAATATTGAAGAAGAAAATCAACCTCAAGCGAGAAATTGAAGCGGTATGTAAATGTAAATATTATGATCTATTGATATATTTAAATTTTTCCTAATGTAAAATGTGAAGCTTAATTTTTATTTGATAAGAACTAGTTTGAAAAATATTTTGTTTAAAGTAAACGGAGACATAGATACTCCTCAAAATATTGAAGAAGAAAATCAACCTCATGCGAAATTGAAGCGGGTATGTAAATGTAAATATTATGATCTCTTGATATATTTAAAATTTTCTAATATTTATCGACATAGTTATTAATTTAGTGATTTATTGAATATGTACTATTTTTCGAATATGTACAAATGAAATCACTATCGATAATAGAATAGAAAATGTTGACACTCACACATATGGAGATAAAAAACACGACCATGTTAAACGATATCATGTCAACCGCATTTTTTGAAGAGTATTTCTTAAATGAGCGAGTGACGAGTTCATGCTCAAATATTTGAAGGTCTCCTATCGTTAAGAAAATTAAAAGAAGCGACGACACTATTGGGTATTCGAAAATCAAGCAAAGATAAAAATGAATGAAGGTGATAAAAAATATGAGTAGTGCGATAAATTCAATTAAGAGAGATCTAGAGATAAAAGATGTTTCAAATATACGTAGAGGAATATAGATGGCAATAGATGATAATCGTTTGATAACATCATAAGCACGAAACAACGGGAACCTCACGAAAACTGCTGCTGAAACATCGAAAATTTCGACTACAAATAGATGTAAATGATGAATTGAAAGCATTGGAGAGCTGTTGTGAGCAGCCATACAAAGATAGACTTGGAGAAAATGTTAAAAAATAATATATGAATATTGGAAGAACGATTACGCATGTTTCACCAAGCTGAAGACATGTGATGCGAAAGAAGAATAGCATGAAATCGGTATGAAGAACATGAAAAACATCTCTTGAGGAAACCACTTTCCGGATAGAGTTATTCAACAAGTTCAAAAAGAGAATCGTCAAATTCATGTTTCACTCGGTGCTTTTGTTCAACAAAAACCATGGTATGTAAAACCTATCCAGAAAGTACGCGACACTTGTTGTTGCAGTTATCATGTGGAATTTGAGTTATATTATGACACATTCCTTGATTAGGTAGAACATTATGGAAGGATTCACCTCCTCCTTCCACTATCCGACGAATTCATATCTCAAATTCTGTGTGAAGAAAAGCGATGAACTATTTTACAAAAAAAAAATGTGTTGGTGGTAAAAAATGCAATGATTGGAAATTTGACTAAATTTCAAAACAAATATCGTATTGATATAAATGATCAATCATTGTCCAACATGAAAGTAGAAATGGAAGAGATATGAATATATCGGTACATCGATTCAAGGTGCAAATAGTGTTAAAAAGAATCGAATTACGAGAAAACGAAATTTTTCTAATAGACTTTTTGAAAAGTTTGAGGCGGGGGAATTTACAAATACACCAAGCATTCCCATAGAGCTTGATGGCAAGACTTGCAATTCAAAAAATCTCGTGAATTTTTTCCACCGAGGGACCATTTTGTCGGTGATTGATTTTGCAGAAAACTACACATTTTGTTCCACAAAAAAGAAATTCGAGGTAGAATACTATCATTCTGACCAAGTCTCCATGCTGAAGTCCATATTCTATGTAGACATGCGAACAAAATGTCGATCATATAGAAAGCACGGTGAAAATCGACATATAATTAAAGAATATCACTTTTATATCGATGACGATCGTACACATGATACATGTTTTGTACAACATTGTTTTAGGAAGAATTTATGATTCATTGAAAGATCATGGAATAACATTCAATGAACATTGGATATGTTCGGACGGATGCGAGGTCAATTCAAATACGCACGATCATTCTTTTGGTTGTGTTGTCTTCATAAGAAAACATGCATTAAACATTCATGGAATTTATTTGAGGCGGCCATGGAAAAGGAGAACATGACGGTGCGAAGACATGCATAAAACGAGTACTTCGAAGATATCAAATGAACTACTCTTTGCATGCCGACTTGTGAGCATTTGAAAGTTGTTCAATGGTGCATCGACGCTCTAAGCCATGAAGAAAAACCCATCAAGAGAAGTGCGAAGGTACATTCAATTTAATTTATGTTTAAATCTAATTTTAAACATTGTACATTTATCATGCAATGATTATTTTTAATTGTATTTTGATATCATATTTACAAATTCTTTTTCTAATTTTCCATATAAGGGTTTTACGGCATATTGGAATCGGGAGACGTGAATAGATCAATTGGAAATGACGATGAAACAATAAAAGGGACTAGAAAATTGCATTCAATTCAAACAAAGTTGTCCACAAATGTGTTTGCATTGGATAAAAGAAAATATTCTTGTTTTTGTGATGTTTGCATAGACAACACAAAATCCAATGACGTTGTGAAAACAAAATGTATGTGAACGATTGGAAACATACGAGAGCTAAATACAAAGGGAAAAATGAGCTACATTTGCAATGTTTGAAGAAATGCAATCGGAAAGGAAACTACAAGATCATCCTATGGTGATCGAGTTTTACGATCTTGTTAGAGAAGGTAACATTTAGATTACTTTCTAATGATTTAAAGATCTAGAAATAAATTTAAATATGCATAATTAAATATTAAATTTATTTTATTGTGCGGGAGATTTTTTTGATATAATTGCACCTATTGACAACGATGAAAAATGTGAAGTATTATTTGATGCCGTTGCACCGAACGAAAAAAGAAATTATTACAAGACTTTAATGATCACGGATTTCGGTATGACGAAGGTCTATTATGCGAAAGGTTATTTTTCAAACAAACTCATCAAAGTGGATACTTTGTTTACTTTGAAGACTATGAACTTTACAGTTCCATAAGTTGTCAGCTATAGTCACTTGGTGTGTGCGGCACGCATAAAGTTGATAGAAGTTCAATCAAAGAAAAAAATCGAAAATTAAGAAATGGAAAATGTCAAAAATCGGTCATGAACGGATTGTGAGGATGAAATTCCATTATAATTTTTTTGAGTGAAGTGTCCAACAATTTGTTATCTTTGGATTAAATATGTTTTATAACTAGGTACTCAACTAAAGATTGAGGAAATTTGTATGTTGTTGTGGTTTGCACATGTTACAAATTGTTTTGGTACAAGCAGAAGTACTCTAGTATCAAGCTAAGTAGTTTTTCTATACATGTGCATTGATGAAAAATGTTATATGTGTGTGGATATATATATATATATATTCTAGAATGAAATTAATTTTCTTGTATATTAATTTTTCTTGTATATGTTTTAAAACCATATGGTACAAATTATTTCACTTTATTTTGTAAGGTCATATTCGGTCCCATATAGCCTAGCCTCAAGGCAGATAACAAGTGGTTGTCCCCACTTGCCCGAATCTCAGCTTTTAAGTACAATTTTACTATTTATGGCGGGCATCTTGCATGATGTCCTGGCAGAGATATATTCTCTTTGTTTCAAGTTTAAGTGGGAATTGTCACCGAATGACCTACTAGGATATTATAAATACTAGCTTTGTGTAAGATCCATTTGGCATTCGGAAAAATTTGAAAGTCTTCGTGTCAATCAATTTAAAGTATCATTCACCCTAGGGTAAAATATTCAATGTAGGTTGGTGGCCAATGCTCACTCTAGCTTGAAAAGCGACTCCAATGACCAATTCTTTAATGAATTCAATGCACTAGACCAAAGTTGGTGACCTACTTGGTTTTCACCAGAAATTCAAGGTACTCTTTACTTACCTTTGGCCCCCAAAGCTACAATGGAGTTATAGGAAGGTGAAGAAATTTTTCAACGTAGGAATTTGATCACATCCCTAATCTCCCCTTATCAAAAGAAGTTCTATCTACTACATTATCCGAGCGTGTACTCAAGATCACTATTTCGTAATTAGAATATCAAAAATATCATAAGTTCTCACAAAAATACATGGAATGCCATTACGACACTCATCTAACAATGGGGAGCTCAAAACCTAGAAAGCTCCTCGTCCCCTTAATAATAATGTGTTTAGTGTGAATCTTGTTTTCACATACAAAAATAATTAATTGTTTAATTCCATAAATTTGATTGTTCACCCAAAATATGTCCTTATCTATTTGTCTCTCTACAAATTCCCATTATTTTATTAAAAATATGATTTTTTATCTCACCCAACTATCACATGTACCCTAATTTTACTCCTAATTGTTCCCTATTCCCTAAATCTACTCCTAATTGTTCCCTATCTTGCTGCTTTTCCCTTACTTATTTTTATAAAGTTATTTTCCTAGATCCATCATAACTGTGGATCTATCAATGAGAGGGATAAAATATCTAGAGGTGCAAACCTCTTTTTTGAGTGAAAAACTTGAGGAAAAGGTTTGCACCTCGGGAATTTGATCCTCTCGGCGCTTGATAGATCCGTGATTAAGATGGATCTGGGTTGGCTTCGATCGTGTGAAACCAAGGTTTGTTTGTGACAAGACGTCACAAGATTTTGGGAAAGGAATCCACTCTTGAGCGAAGAGCCTCATGATTACAACCTAATCATGAGAATCAAGTAAGTGCATCCTTATTTTGAAAACAAATAGGATTACGGAAGCTACCTAGGAATCGAACCATTATTTTTAAATTTGAAATATCATGGTGTGTTGTTCAATCACATGAATCACAATCCTAACATAAATTGTTTTATTCTTTTTTTGCGGGATTTAGTTGGTTATATTAAAATTGATTGAATTTAAAATTCTTGGCTTAGTGGCATGAAATATTGACCATTATTCTACATAAAGACATATCCAATGGTGCAAGAAAAACATCAAACGAAGTTCATTTTAAAATTTATGCCTTTAGTAAGTTGACCTATCATGTTGATACCATGAATGCAGAGATAATGACATTTAGCCCCATTACTCATACATGGCAAACTGGCCTACATGTGAATTTTAACAATACTCTAAAATGTCTAAAATCACAAACGTCGTTAATAGTTGACATAGTCAAAATCTTACACCTAGTTGGCTATCACGCTAGGTTAAATACTTGGCCGCACTAGGAGGAATAAGAGTTCCATTTTGTGTTATTGTATTTTGTTCCATGGTTGAAAATACAACTAGGAGTGTGAGATTAGAGAAAAATGTATGAAGTTGAGTTTTTATAGCAACCTTACACGCTAAAAGTCTTAGCTAACTCTGGAGAAAGTTACCTCTTTCTTTGTCCTCACATATTTTCCATACCAGAAAAGAGAGTAGAGAATGTTTACATTTTAGTGTTCTTTTTCTCCCCATAAGGATTTCCTAGGGAAAAAGATGCAGGCATCATTACTTTTGGGGTTACTTTTGTCTCCCATATAAGGATTTCCTAGGAAAATAATTGTGTTTGATTGTCTCTGGGAATGTGTATGTGTGTGTTTCATTATATTTCTCTATTTCTTACGTTGTGTTTCATTATGTTTTATATTTCTTACATTTCTGCCCGAGCTATTTTTTCTTTCCAATCAAGGCTTATAAAATAACATGAGAAGCAACATGAGACTTGGAACAATCATTTTCATTATCTATGTGGAAGGCAAGAAGGATTATGTCCCCTTAAGCTTAAGCTTATGTAGTTTGTACGATTTTTATCATGTATTTTTTAGTGAGGTAAATGTTTTTTTATCTATAGTACAAGTCATGAGTTCCCCAATTTTACCTCATGTAAAGCATGATTCAGGATTACTACAATTTTTACTTAGTTTTTTATTGTGATGATGTACTGTCTCTCAATCACTTGGCCATCTCAATGGGTAGTTAAATCTTTATAACAATACTTAAGTAAAATTTATCTATTTGTATTATGTGAAATTATGTAAAAATGGTATGCTACTCGCAAATTGGGTTGAGTTTATCATATATTTCAATGAAAGTTGATTAAATATGTTTTCTTTAAAGGACCTAACAATTTTGTTAAGGTATGAATTTGCAATTTGTGTGGCTCTCTATCGGCCTTCACTTCCTCATTTCTAGAAAAAATCTACTTGCTCATTCGTATACCCACTTTCTATTCAAATGCATAAGGTTTTTAACTCCCGATGACTATGTTTTTCCACGCGAGAAAATTATGTCGCATTTATACTAACTCTAAATATTATTTTTGAAGTTTGGATTACTATTATTCTTTTATATAATTTAACGTTAGATATAAGTTTAGAATTGAAAGCTACTTAGATGAAATATATGGCTTAGATATAGATTTGCAAATTATTATATTTATTGGTAGGACATAATTATTACACATGTTTAATTTCAAATGCTTCTTTGATTTGTCTCCTATGGATTTAATGTAATGATAGATATATAATTTAAGTTGAAAACCCATGAGATAAATATGACTTCTATGTGACATTTGTATTGAATCATCTATTTGTTGTGTTATATTGACAATGGTGAATGTTCAAGGTATAAATTTGCCTTTAATCAAATTGCTGATTATGATAAACATAGTAAATATTCACATAAGATATACTCTAAAAGAACTTGCACATGTTCCTTTTGTGGTTTGAATAATCATAATGTTTATAGATGTTGGAAGAAGATAATCATACACATTGAAACTTTCTAAATAAATGAGGCAAAAAGTCAAAGGCCCATTGGACAAGGAAAATGATGTTGAAAATAAGATGCAATTGTTTATTACTCATTGCCATAAGAAAGGTCACCTTGTGGAGAAGGTGTTGGACTTTGTATCACAACATTTGAAGGTGGTGGAAAGAGATAGTTCGACAAGAATGGAAAAGAGGATTCCATAATCGATAAGGGTCAAGATGATTCACATGATGAAGTGCAGCTAAAAGATGCGCCATTGAAATGGTTTATGGATGGTTAGATTTCTTATCTAATTAAGGCCTTGCATGCATTTTGATGTTTCATGAATTTCTTTGCAAAATTCAAAGTATGGTGCATGTTGCATGAAGCAAGATGTTGAAAGTAGAGTTACGTTGACACACTTAAATGCAACAAATGTGGAAATTTGTGCACAGGCTCTGTTATTTGACTTGAGTTGATTGTTTGAAGAGGCATGTTTTGTCGATTTGTGTTTGGTTGATGGTTTTGTACACCAATATGAGTATATGGAGATATTCACATGATGTGAATTTTTTTCTTCAAGGAGAAAAATGATATGTCCAATGACTATGTTTCTTGCATGATGTGTTTTCGGTTTGATGGTTTTGTTTGTGACAAGACGTCACAAGATTTTGGGAAGGTCCCACTGTTAGTGAGAGCCTCATGATTACAACTAAATCATGAGAATAAAATGAGAGTGCATCCTTATTTTGAAAACAAATAGGATTCTAAGCTATCTAGGACTCAAACCATTATTTTTTTTTAAATTTGAAATATCGTGGTGTGTTGTTTCAATGCATGTTTACACATTTTAGTGTTGTTTTCTCCCATAAGGATTTCCTACGGAAAAAGGTCTAGAGCATCATTACTTTTTAGGATTTCTAGTCTCCCATAAGGATTTCCTAGGGAAAAAGTCTGAGCATCATTACTTTTTAAGTTTGCTAGTCTCCCATAAGGATTTCCTAGGAAAATAATTGTGTTAATTGTCTAGAGATATGTATGTGTGTGTTTCATTATATTTCTCTATTTCTTATGTTGTGTTTCATTATGTTTTATATTTGCATTTCTACCCTCCTATTTTTCTTTCCAATCAAGGTTTATAAAATAACATGAGAAGCAACATAGAGACTTGGAACAATCATTTTCATTATCTATATGGAAGGCAGAAGGATTATATCCTTAAGCTTAAGCTTATGTAGTTTGTCAATTTTTATCATATATTTTTTGGTAAGGGTAAATGTTTTTTTATCTATAGTACAAGTCATGAGTTCCCAAATTTTACCTTATATAGCTGTGATTCTAGGAATTCTACAATTTGTACTTGGTTTTATTGTGATGATGCCCTATCTCAATCATAGGCATCTCTCTATGGGTGGTTAAATCTTTATAGTTCAATACTTAAGTAATATTTGTCTATTTGTATTGTGAAATGTAAAAAATGGTATCTTATTTTTCATAAAATTGAGTTGAGTTTATCATATATTTCAATGAAAGTTGATTATATGACATGTTTTTCTTTAAGGATCTAACAATTTTGTTAAGGTGTGAATTTTTATTAGATGAGGAGGCTATGTATTACATATGGTCTTGAATGAGCTTTTGGACTCTTTAGATATATATCTAAAGTCCAGCCATTAAAACCATATGTAACATAGCCTCTCATCTAACTTAACGGTTGCAATACTATATTTGAGTTGGCTAGCTCCATTTCAAGATATTATAATGTTAGATTATTATTTCTATAAGTTTTGATTATGGTAGTAAAATGTTACAAAAAACCGAAACCAGGTACAAATAATATTATTCTAGATATGTAAAAGGACATGGTACGGGGAGAGATCAAACAATATTAAACTTTTCTATAAATAATTTAGATAAAAATACATTTTCTAATTTTGATTGTAAATTCAGGCTTAAATCAATAATTTTTCTAATTATTTTGTTTTAATTAATAAATAAAAAAGAAGCATTTTGAATCAAAATCACATCCAACATATAATAAAAAATAATAAAACAATTTAAAACTTTTTATGCGAGTGTGCTTATCGGCACATATACCGCGAAAAGAACAATGTTGCGGATGAGTTGTCAAGCGAGGAGCTACGGATGCGTATGGAAAGATAAATTATCGGCTACTTAATATAC
Organism: Pinus albicaulis; assembly: GCA_034641835.2. Classification (NCBI taxonomy): domain Eukaryota; kingdom Viridiplantae; phylum Streptophyta; class Pinopsida; order Pinales; family Pinaceae; genus Pinus; species Pinus albicaulis. Next base: position 85,945 of record JAXQQM020085745.1, read on the forward strand.
GAGGTCTTCGGTAGAAGGCTCGGTCACCCATCATCTAAGTACGGTGGTACCATAGATGCTGTGATTTTCGGTTTTCGGATTAATACTTTGAAATACAAACCATGCCATAACAGAGCGACAACCATGCTCCCGGGATCAAGCGAGCACGACCTCTTCTACCGAACACAGGTGCTCTTTTACTGTGGTTGGTATAACGAGGATTTGGTGCATAATACTGCTCCGGTGTTGGTGCCTTTTTTTTGTATTTGACAAGTTCAGCGCCTACAATGTTGGTATCGAGATGGTCATGATCTTGACATTTTGATATGTTATGACGGTCAACATTATTTTGGACGGATCTCTAGCCCTCACGATTAATGATTTTGTTTTGGATGTTCTGGATTCTACTGAGATATTTTTTGGAATCTATGTATATGGGATGTACATTGCAAACTTTTTCTTATCTACGGGTCTTTTTCTGTTAGGTAATGAGGCAATTTTGGATACATCTCGGTAAAAAAATATACTTGTGGATCATCTATGGGCTTTAACGAGTCCACCTTGGGTGTTTGGGATTATTGCCTTAACTAGGTTACGTACTAATAGGGTATCAAAGCTTATAGTACTGCGTTATCCAAGTAATCATCGCTATAAATTATGGGAGTCTTGCTACTAATAAAGAAGGGCATGTAGAATAGCTAGCATGTTAACATAGTGCGATACGGAAGAGTAGAAGGTTACTACTATACGAATATGAACATAAGGTATGAGCTTTACCCTATAGATATGATATTACTATCAGCTTAACTAATGAACGATCATGAGTATTCATAATAAAACATGCCCTTTATCTAACTAACAAAGAGCTCTATTATGGATATACGGTTACCCCATGAGCATTAATGATACTTGTACCTTATGAGAAGCTTAGAACACCTAATACTGATAGCATTGGTTTCAACTTCCATTACTCGTACTTGTTATGCTATGAGCTTGAAGATAGCTCCCGAACTATGTCCTTACTACTATGAGATTAGTATTAACCTAAGTAATCAATGTAGAATGAGCTTTCATGTTACTCTTATCGGTATTAACACCATGGCTTTAACTCTTTTACTATCATACAAGAACTATGATAAATGAGCACACTATCTCTAAGAAGTAAAGAGCAAACACCTTCTTTTGTATGAATGCAACATAGAACACTAGTAACAATGAGCTTACACGAATAGAGATCCTGTCATTTACATAATAAATTGGAATCATTACACTAATTACGAGGGTAGTTATGAAGGCGTAATCAATACCATTAGTTACGGTGTTTACGTAATCAAGCATGCTAGGATTCATCATCAATACTTACACTACTTATTCTATTTCAATACGTATCTTATTGAATATGTAGTGACTTATGATCCACTATTACAAGACTAGCTTATGCATGGTGTTCAAAGGCATAGATAGTGATATACCTTGTTTCAATAGCTTGCATCATATTACTACGAGTAACCCATTACGGACATCAACTAGCTTAAATATGGGATACTAGTTGTAGAGCTTAACTTTCTTTCCTCTGTACATTACTTATGGTTATCTATTACCTTTTTGATTTCAACTAATATGGCAGTACTAGTTACGGTTGTGGTATTATCTCTTGCCTTATTTTCTCCCATACGTACGGCTTTGCTCTATGAGCATATCATAGATATGGGAATATAAGGAAATGAACGATTGCATATATGAAACCAAATCAAAGAGATCAACAAGGATAAGAGATATGAGCTGTTGTGACAAGGGTGAATCTTGTTTCCATAACTATTACCATGAATAGGATTAACTATGCATAATACTAGTATTCCTTAAAAAGGGTTACTATGTGAACTCTAAGCTTGTAGGTCAATACTAGTCACATTAACCATACGGAAAGGTTGTATATCCTTGGCATGTTGAGTCATAAAAAAGATACATGTCTTAAGTCTCTTCTTTATTAGGGATAGTTATAGCTAATAAGAATGTGAATCCTTATATGATATCCATGGAGTTATCGCTTTGAATATGTGTAATAGTGAGAACATAGCATATCAATATGATTACGGTATTGAACGAAGCTTTACACTAGTAAGCTCTTTGTTTAGTGTAATAAAATCATTAGACCAATAGAGCATAGAGATGCAACAAATTTAATCGGTGTTACTTATTAGGTAAATAGTGATGATCCAACATACCCGACGAACGAAGAGCGCGGCCGCAACGAACACCGGCGCGGTGACGAGGGCAGCGGCGGCAGAGGAGAAACAGCGATAGGGACACAGTAGCAGCGATGAGGTGCAACAATAGCGAGAGACAAAACGCGAGAACAATGAAATCGGTAAACGAGAATACTTAGCGGGCGATTTATTTATAGCAAATAGTTCAGCCGAACTAACAATTCGGCCCGAAATTTTTTATATAAGTTCGTAGAACTTTAGTTGCGGTTTTCCAATCTCCAGCGAAGTGCCGACACCCGCATCGTGGGTAAGCCATCGGTCTAAAAAACGAATCACGAGTTAGAAGTGAACTTTAAAAACAAGTTAAGGCAGAGACTATTGCGAAAAAAATTTCAACCCCGGATTCTCACAAAAATTAACCTAGCTTCACGTTCCCGCCCATATATATATATATATATATATATATATATATATATATAGAGAGAGAGAGAGAGAGAGAGAGAGAGAGAGAGAGAGAGAGAGACTCGAGAGAGAGAGAGTGATGGGGGAAGAGGGAAGGGAGAGAGAGAGAGAGGGAGAGAGAGGAAGGAGAGAGAGAGAGGAGGAGAGAGGGAGGGAAGAATAAATGCATAGAGAGTGAAGTGGAGAGAGAGAGGGAGTGACAAGGGAGAAATAGAGAGCGTGTGTGTGTGTTTGGGGTGAGATAAAGAAAAAATAAGGTGGAGGGAATGGGGGAGGGAGAAGGATAGAGGGAGAGGGATATAGTAAGAGAGTTGGAGGGTGAAGAGAGAGAGAGAGAGAGAGAGAGAGAGAGAGAGAGAGAGAGGTGGGAGAGAAAGGGAGAGAGGAGAAGGAGAGAGAGAGGATATGAGAGATTGGAGAGAGGGAGAAAGAGAGATGGAGTTGGAGGGGGGAGAGGGAAGACAATTTATTGAACTAGATGCATTGATTTCGGTGTGGATGGTGATATCTAATCCTATTTGATTTCTGCTATATGCATTGATTTTAGTGTAGATGTTGAGAGAGAGAGGGAGAGAGAGAGAGCGATGGGGGGAAAGAAAGAAGGATTGGAGGTGAGAGAGAGAGAGAGAGAGGATTGGATGGCAAAGAGAGAGAGAGGAAAATATAGAGGAACGTTAGGAGAGAAAGGAGAGAGAGGAAGGACGAAGAGGAATTTAGAGAAAGAGAGAGAGTGATGGGGGAAGAGATAAAATTGGAGGGCGAGAGAGAGAGAGAGAGAGAGAGAGAGGGAGGAAGGGAGGGATGAAGATAGAAGGGGATAGGGGAGGGATAGAGATGGAGTTGGAGGGGGGAGAGAGGGAGGAAGAATAAATACACTTAGAAAGTGAGGAGTGGAGAGAGATATGGAGTGACAAGGGAGAGATGGAGAGAGTTTTTTAGGTGAGATAAAGAGATAAATAAGGAGAGATGGAGAGAAGGAGGAGAGAAGGAGAGGGAGGGATATATTAATGAAATTTGGAGGGTGAAGAGAGAGAGAGAGAGATAGAGAGAGGGTGGGGAGAGAAATGGAGAGAGAGAGGAAGGAGGAGGGAGGATGTGAGAGAGTGGAGAGAGGGAGAAAGAGAGATGTAGTTGGACGAGGGAGAGGGGAAGAAGCTTTCTTGCACTGAATTGCGTGATTTCGGTGTAGATGGTGATTTCTAATCATATTTGATTGCTTACTAGATGCGTTGATTTTAGTGTAGATATTAATTTATAATTATATTTAATTTCTTGCACTAGAAGAATTGATTTCAATGTAGATGATTTATAATCCTATATGATTGCTCATTAAATGCATTGATTTCGATGTAGATGGTGATTTCTTATCCTATTTGATTGTACACACTAGATTCATTAATTTAGAGTGTAGATGTTGATTTCTAATTATATTTGGCTACCTTGCATTAGATGCATTGATTTCAATGTAGATGATTTCTAATCTATTTGATTGCTTGCACTAAATGCATTGATTTCGATGTAGATGTTGATTTCTAATCATGTTTGATTGCTTTCACTAGATGCATTGATTTCGGTGTAGATGTTGGTTTCTATTCTTATTTTCTTACTTGCACTAGATGCATTGATTTCGGTGTAGATGTTGATTTCTAATCTGTTTATTACCTGCACTAGATGCATTGATTTTAGAGTAGATGTTTGTTTTCTAATCTTATTTGATTGTTTGCATTAGATGCATTGATTTCGGTGTGAAGCGTTGATTTCTGATTTGATGTAATTGGATATATGATGGTACATTAACTAAATATTTAAATGGTTTATGATTTCAACTATCATTTTCATATAATCGATATGAAAAGATGAAAAAACAACAAGGGTGACAATAAGAATAGTAGAAGGAAATAATTTGAGATTGATCACAATGAATACTATTTGTAATTAAACACATTCTTATTATTCACATTTTCTATTATTTAACACTATTGCATTGTCACTTTGCATTCAAAATTTGTGTTCGTCATTTTTTATCATTAAAGTTATTAACGGTATTTTATCATCTCAACAAAATGAGGTAACTAAGCAAATTTTAAAATTAAAATGACCACATAAATATGAGACATACTTAGCATATATAAAACAATTATATTTATATTAGATGTATTTACATATTATTGATAAATTAATCACATGTTCGATAGATTTTCTTAGCCGCACCACATTTAAAAAACTAGCCTAGATCCATCTTAACTCCGGATCTATCAAGCGGCTACGAGGAGGGATCAAATATCTCGGTGCAAACTTTCCCTCCGTTTTGCACTAAAAAAGAAGGTTTGTCGAGAGATTTGATCCCTCTGTTCTGTTTAGATCCGGAGTTAAGATGTAGGATCTGGGCTTCAGTTGTAATAATGCGATCAAGATAAGGGGTTTCCATGAATAAATAGTGAGAAAATATCTATGAATAAAGAGAAACTATTTAATTTACATAAAGATCCACTTCAGCTATTTTCTTTAAAAAAAATTCATATTAACTTATAAATAACTTATTTATCAATCTAATTTTGTTAAAATTTAATAAATTTTCATAAAATCTTAAATTTTCATTATTTAAAATATGTATAAATATATTAATGCTTTGAATTTTAAAACACTAAAATAATGGAGATTACAAATGTAAAACTTTACCATTTTCAATAATTCATACCTTTTGAAACCCGAGTAATAGGTGTACACACATTTGGACGGTTATATGCGAGAGTAGGCAACTAACTCTATGTCTAACTAAATTATTTATGATTCAATATAATATGCAAGGGAAGAGGCTCCTAACTAAGGAGGTCTGGTTGTCCACTTCCCTACGGTATCATAGAGAAATCATTCATAAAACCGAAGCTTGAAATAAAGACAAGAATGAACTTTAATTGTTGTTGATTCAAGAGAGAAAGACTAACTTAGTCTTTTGATTGTCCTCTCATGTACTAATCCAAACTAAACTAAGATCCATTCATAAGCATAAGAAATGAAATGACTTGAAACATAAAGCAAAAGAATGAATTTCAATTATCATGCAAATCAAATAGAGAGAGCCTAACTTAGACCCTTGGATATCCTCTCACATGTTGATAAGATTCTAATTTAAAACTCATTCATCAATCTTAAACATCTAAGCAATGAAATGAAACAAAATCTAATATGAAATAAAATGTTTCTCTCATCCTTTTAGAGTGAGCTCAATTCTCTTAAGAACAAGACAAATTATTCCATACACATTAAGGAAACTTATGTCTAAAACTACATAAATTCCATAAATTCATATTCTACATTAACAATTTATCTAAAACTACATAATGGAAATATATGAAAAATGAAGCTTTATTCTATTCCATCATCAATTGGATACAATGCTCTAAGAGTCCACTCCTTGGAATGGAGGAGGTACTCCTATTTATACAATGAGATGAGATAACAAACTCATAATGATGATCCACTAATCTCTCTTTTAGTTCCATACATTTCTCAACCATCTAGACACATAACCCTATCCTCCATGATCTCCTCCATGATCTTTTCCATGGGGTTTATCTTCTTAAATTCGAATTTGATCATTCAAGGCCACATAAAGATGCCACCAGAGCTTCCTTTGAGCCTACACATGTCAACAAACTCATGCTAATTGTTAGGTATAAGTATAAGCATATTATTTTCTAAGTTTATGCATAAATTCACTTTAAAATGTTAAGAATTAATAAACTTTGGAAAAACATAGTTATGACCCAATAATGAGGTAGATATATATTATTAATGATATGGAGGGTGGAATGGAGGGTGACATGAAGGTAAAATGATGAATAATGCGATGAAAATAGGGACTATTTTTGAGGCCCAACAACCTCACGGTGGAGATACGATTTATTGTTTAACATATTAGAGATATTCAAAATTGAGTTGTTTTAGTGTTATTTTTTAAGGTTTTTTTGGTGGATTTTTCGAGGTTAATTTCTTTAAAATTTAGTAGAAATTCATTGAAAACGAAATTTGATAGATAACCTTGCACAATCGAAGTGTCCTAGGATTTTTGAAGTCTTTGAATCTATATACGGTAAAAAAAACCAATTTAAATAATAAAAATCAAAATTTTACATCAAATTCTTTTACCAAATTCCAGTACCGAAAACTCTAAAAAATCTCACTAAAAACAACTCCATTGAAAATGTTGAATAAGAAATATTTCACTTCTTTGTTAGACACATCACATTTTCAAAAATTTTGAATATGAAATGTATGGGTATTTTTAATACGAAATTTGTCACTTTAATGGTGCCAGATTTTTCAATGGTGTATAAAGTTCCGGTGTCAAAACAATGCAACGAAGTCAAACCGATTACGCAATCATGTGAAGCCTTGGTTTTTGAATAGAGAATATGCCATTTAATGCTTAAAATTTTAGAGTAGTCTATCTGCGACTTTTTGGAGATAGATGTGACATGTCTATTGATGAGCATGCATACATGCCATGCAATTTTTAGCAACCTCGATTAACCGACTAGTTTTCATTTCCGGTGGGTGTACATTCTTCCCTGGTCTTTGCGGTGCCTTGATTTGAATTTTAAATTGGTTACCTCACGGGCGGTTGGAGTACAAATTTGTTACCTCCATGCGCACGGATTTGAATTTTAAATTTGTTCCTCCGGCGTAGAGTTGATTTTTTTGTTTTAAATTTGTTACTAAATATTTGTGATTTAGATTTTAAATTTGCTCCTCACTTTTATAGGTTGATTTTGACAACCATTGACACGATGTTCTTCCATGGCAAATCTGAGAATGGGCTTTTATCCAGCAACAGACTCCATTCTTCATCGGGAGGAGAGCAATAATTCCATCGAAGAAATCTCGGTCAATGTTGAAACTGTGACTGTAACATGCTCTTGTTTATTTTCGGAAGCGAGGACCAAAGTAATCTTGCTTTTGTGGAGAAAGCGTTCTTGCAGGTATGAAAAGAGGAATACGAGTAGCAGTGTTTTTTCCACATGTGAATCTGTCATTTCAAATCCTTGCAAGAGGTTGGCGTTTATTCGGCAGGTTCACAATGTAATTTATATAGATAGAAATTACAAATACTGGTTCATGGTTTAATCAAGTTGCATTGGCCGCTTGATTTGTAGTGCTAAGTGGCATTTGCGAGTTGAAAAATAATGCGGTTGGAAATATGTTATGAATGCAGTTGTTAGTAATAAGTGTGTCCATTATATTTCAAGGTTACACCATTTTATCCGGGGTCGTTCAAATTGAGAGCCGTCGATTAGAAATTTCTTGCTTTGATATTTAATATAAGTCCTGGGGTTGTATTGATCCACATTATGTGACGCATCGCATCTTCAAGAGTAACTTAAGTGTGAAAAGTAGAACTATAATCCACTTAAGTTGAAGGTATTTACAAGGAAAAATAGTTTAAACTATTGTAGATTTGTAACATAAACAAATAAAGTATTAGTTTTTTTAAAGGAGAAGATTTTCATTTCGACGTGAAATAACGTATTAGTGGTTTTAAAAAAAGAAAGAAGATTTTCATTTTCAAAAAATAATGTATTAGTGGTGAAAAATATGATTTATAATAAATGTTATATGGATAAACATATATAAATTTTGTTTATATATATATATATATATATATTATGTTAATTGGTTTAAGGTCTTATAAAAAGTATTTATTAATTTAGTATAATAATTTTAGTAATATGAAGTTCTAATATTGAAAAATAGTGAATAATGTAGAAATAGAAAAAAAATTTAAACAATTTTTTTTTAGAATAAATATGTGTTGTAAAATTACTATTATATTATATTTGAGTTTTAAAATCTAATTATTATATTTTGTGTTTTATTGAAATTTAAATTTGTTTTGAAATAATTAAGTGTTATTAAGTTATTGGAAAAAAAGAAAAAATAAATTCACAAAGTATTTAAATTTTATTTTTGAATATATATATTTATGTTGTGTTCAACTTGGTGGTAATAAGAATTTTTTGTGTTAATGCATAATTTGTTATAAAAATCTTAAAAAATAATAATAATTCAAAATTGAAAAAAGATGTTTGGAGGCACATGTTTAAAACATTTTGCAATAAATTTGAATATAATACTAGCATAATCATATAAAATAAATGGATGATAAATACGCAGCACAACTATATAAATAAAATGGATGGTAAATGTTGATAAACATCAATCTATAATAAACATCAAAACACTTATTTCATCATATATCTCATATTGTTAAAATTAAAAAAAACATAAAATTTCTAAATTCTAACTTACTTTTTAAATTATTATTATTATTATTATTAATTATTGAAAAAATTAATATATAAGTTCATATATACATTTATAAAGAAGTTTGGAACATGATTCTTAACCATAAGATTTATCTCCACTTTACCATGGAGATTACGACTATGTAAATAGGTGTTGTTACAATACCATGGGTTGATACCATAGCTTATGAATACTACATGCCTAAAAATACACTTAACTTACTCTCTATGACACTTGTTCATATGTCATTTTTTGTAATCAATAAATTTAATTAAAAAATGGTATAAAAGAAGCATAACTACTTTGGAGAAAAACTGCGTGATGGGGTGTTAGTTCAAGTATTAATGAGTCCTACTTACAAGAGAGCTCTCGCTTTGGGTGTCATTTTCTTTATCATGGCATGGCGAACAAACACAAAAATGGTGGGTGTACTACAATGTCGGGTGTTTTTTAAATACGAGGCTTAATTCATGGGGTGACAAATGTATGTAGCTTGTGGGAAAAGAGGTTGAGGTGATATCCTCATCTTCCTTTTCCTAGTATGTTTTGTTTGTGTCGATTTTTGTGGGTTATTTGCATGTTAAGGAGACTTATTTTCTTGTGTTTTCGTTGTTCTCTCGGTGTGGACTAGAGGCATTGTTTAGTTGTGAAAGGTATTTTGTCACTTCACTCTCCATTTTTATTAGTTGTTACTTGGGCTATGATTTTGTTAGTCGCTTTCTCTCGCAAAGGTTAGGGCTTGGTATGTCAATTTTACGCATTTCCATTGTGTGTTACGGGATATTAGTTGGTGTATACTCTTTCTTCCTCCGCGTTGAATTCAATTTATGCTTAAATTTTGGGGCAGTGGTGTTATTTGCTTGGTTATTTTGTCTCCCGTTAGTGTTAGGGAATCCTTGGTATTCTTTGACGGTGGAATTAGTGCTGAAATAACGTTGTGACTATTCTTATCATGTCTTTGGGTTCGCTTGTTGCTATATATTCACTTTTATCCGGGGGGGTTTAATTGCTCTATGTCTTTGGTCTACCTAAGTTGGGTAATTTAGTAGAATTGGTCTGATGTGTGGGGTTGGAGAATGACTTATTGGCTTTAAGTTTTGGATTGCAAGGTTGGTTATGCAACCCACTACTTTCGTTTGGTCATGGTTCCTATCCTGTCTTGTTTTTCTCCAATTACAATCATTATGGCTCCTTGCCAACGTATGATGAGTCGAGAGGGTGGCTTTGCAAATGTGTGTGTTAAGTGAAAAAGAGATTTTTCTCTTGACTCGCTTGAGACACTTTCTTTGACTCCATTCCTCTTTTTTTTCCAAAAGAAAAAATAAAAATTTCTATTAAGGTAATAAAAAGTTACAAAGTGTATGCTCGTGACATTCGATGAAATGTATTTTTTTGTCCCAATGAAACAAAAAAACACAGATTATATTGATTTGGGAGTAAAAAATAAATATTTTCCTCCCAACCCAAGTAGCATTTACAAAAATCGATCTCGTATCGATTCTAGGGCCTCCTCTTAAATAGGAGAACCCAAGCAATCGAATGCGGTATAGTGTCTAAAATTTTGCGGTATAAAACAATAACCATATATTTTAAAAGTGTCAATGAAAGCGGTAAATAAGAATTTGAAATTTTGAACCCTCATAATTTCCATATGAGAGTTTATCTTTCGACCATGTCGATAAAAAATAAATACATATATTGAATGAAAACATTTTAAGAAACAAAAGGAGGCCGGTACGATGTTAGGATCACTCCATAATTTTATTTTATGGTCAGGACGCCCCAACCTTCTTTATGCACTCCTTAGATAGGAGGTATGCATCCATGTTACGTTTCTGTAATTGTGGAGAACGAGAATGTCAATTAAAATAATACATTTCAAATTCAAAACTTCTTCTAACAAATGGAGCAACATATAATTTTGACATACGAATTCTCCATTAAACCATTTGATGATATTCGAGGTCTCCAAAAATGCGAGCCGATGTAATGCCTATACGGAATAAGCCAACAAAGGAGAAATTTGAGGGATTGAAGTTATGAAGTTCTTGGTTCCATCTCTAGTCCTACTAAGGCTTTTTTTTTTTTCTGAAGTTAAATGAATTGAAATCCCTACTCGCATATGTTTGGGGATCCGATGCCCATCAATATAGGCCCACGAGGGATGTCTTTGATCTCTTTGACCCTTGTGACCCTCTCTTTCTTTTTGTGTTTTGTATGGGAATGTTCTCATATTGTGAAGCCCCCTTCCATTGCTAGTTGCTCAAAGGAGGATTTATGTCCTTAAAAATAACCTTGTTTCGTGCTAGCTCGGTACCCCATAAGACAATCGGCGGTATGTTTCTCACAGTATCCTCATTTTCTTGTTCCGCCAATTTTTCCATGCACCTCATTTATGTTTAACCCTCCCCATCTACCGAGATAGCTTTAAACCTCAGGATTTCTTCCCTTAATTTTATGTTGAAAGTACGATTAAAGGAACAAATGCGAACTAAATCCTCCTTTTCATACATAGGGTGCCTGTTTGAGCCCTATCTGTATTTTACGGGTTATCCCCATTTGGGACTTTGTTCTTGAGTATCCACCAAAGAGAAGTCTAGATTTTACGGGACTTTGTGATTTCCATATCCAATTTATACCGACACTGCGGGGCATCGGAAGCCCTTTTGAGCCATTAACAGTATCCATAGCACAGGGCATAGGGATCCAAAGGGCGCATGCATCCATCTCCAAAGAAGTCCCGAGCGATCCTTGGTGGTGTACATGGATCATTGTAGCTCTCTGATAAAACCCTTCCATTCCTCCAGCCATTTCTCTTCAATTTGTAAATCCTCCCCGATTTTCAAGCTTACGACCTTGTAATATTGTGGTGGCATATATTTTCTACAGCACCATGTGTACCCCTTTTGTGGAGAGGTGGTCAATGAGCTCCCTGAGAGAGAAAAAAAACACCATTTCATCCCCACCCGCAGGTCTTTGATCAATTTTGATCTTTTCTCCATTCCCCACTACATGCCACGTCCAATCTGTTCAACTATATTCTATTTGAATCGATTAGTTCCACACGACGAGCTGTGGATGTCTTTTGTCTGAGGATCTAAGCCACTCATCCAATGGAGTTGGGTCTATATATTTTCTTTTTACCACCATCATCCACAAATTGTCCATGAAAATTTATAGCCTCCATCAGTGCTAGCTGTGAGGGGTGAAGGATAAAATATCTTTGATGCCCTCCCCCATTACTTCGAGTGTGCCCACTTTCTCCCAAACCACCCATGGGAGAACCAAGTCCTCCTTCGACCCTTCCCACGAGAATCTACTACAAATCCTCCTTATTTTGAAAGAATTCCTTTGGGAACCCATGTCGTAGACCGATGAAACCAAGATTTCTAATACAGGCGGCCAGTCAATACTATCCTTCCCACCTAGACAACCATTTGTAGATCCGGTGTTTTATTCGGCTTTCTATCTTTTACGCGACCAATGCCGGATCACCGAATCCTGTAAGAGTCGGGTTTTAAATGGAACCCCAAATATTTTTAAATTGTACGACAACCTTTTCATTTCGAATGGGAGCTCTTCGTGTTATTACGACTTCTTCCTTGAGAAACCTTCGGTGTTAAAAGATGATTTTTGATAGTTTTATACACAATCCGGTAGCTTTTAGAAACGAGGTCCATGACATCTTTGATTTGTGCGGTGTCAGCTCAGCTTCCATTATTGAACAATAGGATGTCATCCAACGAACAACTAGGGAGTGATATTTGGGTTGGCCAGCCATTTCAATCCTTTGAGCTGTCCCCTCTCCTCCTTGCGCTAGGATCATTTGAATAAGACCTTCGACTTCTAGGAGGGAAGAAGAGGGCGAGCGAGTGCCTTACATGGTGCAAGCCTATACGGCTCTGAAATAAAGGGGTGGTTACCCCATTGATCATAATTGCAAAGATTGTGTTTGTGATGTACCCCATCACCCGATTTATGAAGTCGATCTTAAACCCCAAGTGAGTCGGGGGCTTGATACGAGAAAAGCCAACTAATGCGATCCTTAAGATTTTGAGAGGTAATTTTTTACAATAGATCCTTTTTCCCACTCCTTTTAAGGATATGTAGGGTTTCTGTGCCACACTCCAATTGCTTCATGAATTTTCCTTCTGTCCAAAAATCCAAACTTCTCTTTGGGAAATATTTCTAGAAAGTATAGGTTTTAGACGAACAACTCTCACCTTTGATATGATTTTATAGATGCAGTTGCAAAGGGAGATAGGTCTAAAGTCCTCAAAGGATTGAAGATCCTCATTCTTAGGGATGGGGTCCAAAGAAAAGGGCATTAAAGGTTGAGATCAGTCCTTTGACCCTTGATTCTTCAACCACCCTTGTAAGCTCCTCCCCAGTGTCCTAAGGTGATGGAAAAACTCTACATTCCACCCATACGGGCTAGGAATTTTGTCCTTCTACATAAACTTTAGTATCCTTCAACCTCATCTCTGGACATTGGTCCCATAATGTTTGATTTTCTTCCTCCTCCGCATACCAAGGGTGTTCCACTACGAATCACTTCAACAATCCATGCCTTCGACGAGCTTTGAAAATATTTTTAAAGTGGTTCCTTCCCAAGAGAAGGTCTTAAATATTTTTTGTCCTCCCTTCCTCCGATTTCATGCCCCATATGGTATTGATTTTTCTTCTACATTTTGTAAATTCTTTCATAATTTTGAGTTTCGTCCCCAACGGTTAGCCAAATAGCTCGGATTTTAAACACCTTTGTTCTTCCCTTTTCGACTAGGATTTTCCTTTGATTTGATTCAACAACTTGATCCTATCCCTATTTTCACGCGTTTTATATCCATCTTCCTCAGTTTTCGAACACGATCTAGCTCCTCTCCCCTGTCATCTAGGTCATCTTCCTTTGGGCTTTTTCTTTTTCCAAATCCATAGTCGCATTTTTCATAAGCTTTAGTTTTTCAAGAACAAGTAGGCTTTGTCCCTACCCAAATCCTCACCCTCGACCTACAAGTTGTTTGAAAATAGGTTGTTATAAGATTCATCCGGGGTGCATGAAGGGTTGAACTTCCAAAGGATCCGAGTTTCTTCGGCCAGGGCTTTTAGTTCAAGGAGAATAGGAAGATGATAACAATTTCCACCTTCCCCACCCGGTGCGGAACAACGAGATTCTACTCATAAGTCCTCCTTTAATAGAAAATGATCCAACCTCTTTTCCACCCCAATAAACCCCTATTCTTCAAATTTCCTCAGGTGGGATGAGGCTTGATCAAATTTATATGCTAAACTCTTTGAGGCTATCTTATTCGGGAAGAACTGCGCTGGCGGATTTGCATGTGCTTTGAGGACCCCAAGCTTCTCATAACCCCAGGTGAAAAATTCGATTTTCTCCACCTATTACCGATTCAAATTCCCCTTTAAGGATTTTGAAAAAAGATTATTAAAATGGATCTCTATCCAAACAAGGCCCATAAACGTTCAAAAATAATAATACTTGACAAGGGCTACTGTGGAAGGTAAACCTCCATGCCAAGGCTGCGGTTCCGGGGCCCAAGTGTTTGTCTCCTTCACTCTTCCCTGCGATTACCAATGTAGGACACCTCGACCTTCCTTTGGCATCCAGAAGTTTGGAAGGACCATCTAGAAACATTTTGTTCAAAGCCCTTTTATCTCATCTGCGGCACCGAGGTTTCTTGTAGCATTAACACATCGAGATCATAGGACTTAACTAAGTCCCTTAAAGCTAGTATTTTGGACCCACTAGCAAAACCTCTATAGTTGAAAGACAAAATTATCATTTAAAACCATGGGTGGGGGTCTGCGCTTCTCTAAGCACCAATGACGAGAGATAATTGTTTCCCACGAAATTTATGTCGATCTTTTCTCTTAGCGAGCTTTTGATATGTTTGACTTCCTACTTGTGGATTTGCGGGGTCCCATCGATATGGGATGAGATCCTAATCCTCCCCTTTTGCATCCCAATGCAATTTTTTTTTCTTCTCTATGGGCCTAAGGTTGTGATGAGGTGTTTGCTCGCCATGCCATGATAAAAGAAAATGACACCCAAGCTTAAGAGCTCTCCTTGTGAGAGGACTGGGTGTCATGAACTAACACCCCCATCGAGGTTTTTATCTCCAAAAGTAGTTATGCTCTTTATACCCTTTTAATTAAATTGATTGATCCCAAAAAATGACATATGAAAAAGTGTCATAGAGAAACAGAATTCTGAGTTTTTAGGCATGTAGTATTCGAGAAGCCATGGTATTAGCCCATGGTATTTATATATAAAGGAACGTATACGAGAATCTCTATGGTAAAGTGGAGATAAATTCTATGGTTAAGAATCATGTTCCATGCTTTTCTAAATGTATATGTTTAACTTACATATTATTTTTTAATAATTAATAATAATAATAATTTAAAGTTAGAATTTAGAAATTTTATGATTTTTTTTATTTATTTTTTATTTTTTATTTTTAACAACATGAGATATATGATGAGATAAGTGTTTTGATGTTTGTTATAGATTGATGTTTATCAACATTTATCATCCATTTTATTTATATCTTTGTGCTAGCATTTATCATCCATTTATTTTATATGATTATGCTAGTATTATATTCAAATTTATTACCAAAATATTTTAAACAAGTGTCTCAACATCTTTTTCAATTTGAAATATTATTATTTTTTAAAATATTCATAACAAATTATGCATTAACACAAAAAATTATTATTACCATCACTTGAACCTGACTAAATATATATATTCAAAACAAAATTTAAATATTTTGTGAATTTTTTCTTTTCTTTTTCCAATAACTTAATAATACTTAATTATTTCAAAATAAATTTTAAATTTCAATAAAACACAATATAATAATTAGATTTTAAAACTCAAAATTATGTTTGATAATAATTTTACAACACATTTATTCTAAAAAATTGTTTAAATTTGTTTCATTTCTACATTACTCACTATTTTTCAATATTAAAACTTGATATTACTAAAATTGTTATACTAAATTAATAAATACTTTTATAATACCTTAAACCAATTAACAAAGCATAGTCATTAACTTCACCCAATAACATGAAAAAAAAAATTAAATATAAACAAAATTGATATACATTAATCCATATAACACCACACGGAATCATATTTTTTACCACTAATAAGTTATTTATTTGAAATGAAATCTTCTTTCTTTTTAAAACCACTAATACGTTATTTGCTAGAAATGAAAATCTTCTTTCTTTTAAAATCACTAATATATATATATATATATATATATATATATATATATATATATATATATATATATATATTTATTACAAATATAGACACAACTATTTTTCTTGTAAATACCCCCAACTTAAGTGGATTGTAATTACTACTTTTCTCCACTTCGATTTACTCTTGAAGATACGATGTCACATAATGTGAGATCAAGCCTGACCTCGGGACTTGTATATAATATCGGCCAGAAATTTCTAATTGATGGCTCTCAATTTGAACGACCATGGATAAAATGGTGTAACTTTGGAATACAATGGACACGCTTCCTTTTTTTCGGAAAAAGAAAAATGGTAATTACTCTAAGATAGTATATAAAACAATACATGTTCGAACATTACATTCTCATTTTATTTGCACAACAATAGAAAATACCGGACCAAATACATACCTTAATACACTCCTAAAGAAGGATATTCGATGTACATAGCAAACAAAATTACGGGTAGCAATAAAGAAGACCCAAACTGATTCATTCTGTGCATCCCTGTATACATAAAACACCTTACAGGCTCTCTTGACATTGATCAGCATTCAAACCGGCAAAAGTGAACCAAGCATCGCCAATGCAGAGTAAGCATGAATCCATCATGTCAATCTGTAATGGGAGACTGAAAACAACTGGACATAACCCGCTCGCTTTATGAAGAGGTGCGAAAATCTATTGAAGCATACGGCAGGAAATAGGAAACCAGGCTCGCTTGAATATATTGATCAAAACTCAAAAATACCACGCATACTGGATCAATAAGCAGGCTCGCTTGTGACAGTAAAAAAAACAGGCTCGCTTGTGAAAAAAATGTTCTCCACATGTCCCGCTCACTTGATATAGATGAGTCGAAATGTTCTACGAGAAGGAGAAAAGGATCGGAGCAACCAACATACATAAAAGATCTGTACTATTGAAAAGCACAATCGTTAGAAAACATTGTTCATGTACCATATGCCGCCTCGCCTGAAGAAGAAAAGAAGCGTAGAAAAACACGTTCAGCCCCAGAATGACCCGTATGTGTGATCCAGTATCAACAGAGTTCAAAGGTATATAATTAGCTGCTGGAACACATGTTAAACATTGTTTTAGGTCATCATCTAACAGTGAGAATTGGGGCATTATCCTGTATAGATAGAAGTCATCAAGGATCGGAATAGATAGAGTAAACATGAGTAATGAAGACAACTATGGCCGAAAAGATGAAAACAATAAAACATAAAGAGAAAGATAAAAGAAGATGTGAGATGATGAAAGCAACAGATCCTGGGTGCGTGAATCATGAAATCGGTACTGTTGAAGTCCAGATCTGTACCTCATCTTTGTACTGAAAAATATTCATATATCCAAAATCCGCAAAAATGCCTTTTTTAGAGAGTTTGTCTGCCCTGGTATTATTCTCTCTATAGATATGAGTTATTGGGGGACATTTTAAGATCTGCCATAGGCGCCGAATCCGTTGCATCCATCCCCTCAAATCCAGCACAGTGAAATCACATCTGTTGTATATCCATCCAATAACTAACTTAGAGTCACCATAGAAGTTTGGGTTCTATAATTGGAGATTGGATGCAGCCAGTAGACCACCCCATAGCGCCATGATTTCTGCCTTATTATTTGTACCAGGACCCCCATTCCAATAGATATGAATTTTGTCCTGCTGTGACAATTTTATCCAGCCACCACATCCTGTGATGCCATTAGCAGATGCGCCATCAAAATAAATAGCAGGGAGGAGAATCTCATGTGGTCTGTTCCTAATAGATCTATCTGCCACCAATTGAGAGGGAACATTCCAATCTACAATTCAGCTCATAATATTGGAAATGATAATATGTGGAAGAAAAGGCCTATTTTCAAAGATGAGATTGTTTCTACCAATCCACACTTCCCAAATAAAATAGAAAGGAATAGAATTATATTTACCTTTGAGCTTGTCCCAATCCCTAACAGCTGAAATAAAATCTGAAGCACACCAATTTGGATCCATAATATGAGGGGCAAGGGATCTCCATATATTCTTAATAACAAAACAGGTGAAAAACAGGTGTGTAATGCTTTCAGCCTCCTGGCAGCATATAGCACATCGATTCGGCCCATGTACACCACGTTTCCTGAGGTTATCCCACGTCAGAATTTTACCCCTCCATACCATCCATCCGAAAAGGGTAATCTTTGTAGGAATCCTACGCTTCCAGTAGGGGTAGAAGATCTTAGAAATAGTATTGCCATAAGTTGATAGAATGATACACTTGTAGGCGTCTTTAACAATGATAGCTCCATGCTTCATAGGCCCATTCCATATTATTTTGTCACCTCCTGTAGTATGACAGAAACCAGCAGTCTTGAAAGATACTAGAATAGCCTCCCACTCGGTAGCGTCATTCCCCGACAATCCCAATTGATCAGCATTTTTGAAAGATGGAGCTCCAAAAGACCACTCAGAAATAGTCTGAGCTAGGTAAATATACCCCCGGTGCGAGAGACGATGTGAAAGTCGGGGGGGAAATAGAACAGTCAGTGGGGAGTCCAGAAATCTCTTTGAAGGCGAGAGTAATCCTTCCACCATCCGAAAAACTCCAAGTGACACGATCACAAATAAATCGTAGGATCTTTTTGAACCCGGCCCATATTACAGAGACATTAGATGGACAACTCAGCTCCCGGAAAATAATCTTATGGAATATATCTCTGTCAATATACTTGCATATCACAATATTGCTCCATATATTATTACCATCAATAGCACGCCAAAAAGATTTAATTAGCAATGCAATGTTGAAGATTCTAGTATTTAATACACCACAGCCATCGAAATCTATAGTTCTACATATGACGTTCAATTGAAAGAGATGATATTTCTTTTCCAGTTTAGCGCCTCCCCACAGAAATTGAGAAATGATCCTGTTAATCAACTCCACAATCTTGGCAGGCAGATAGTAGAGGTGGCCCCAGTAGACCATCAACTGTGATAATACCGCCTGGATAAGGATGAGCTGTCCCCCATAGACAGCCATTTGTGAGTCCATCTGTATATAAGATTTCTAAAGCGCTCAACTAACCACATCCAATCTCTGTTCATATAACCACAGGGTTTTAAATAACAACCCAGATATTTGAATCCTTCAGAAAGCATTTGAGTATGAACCCCCAAGAACTCAGTTATGAATAGAATCTTTTGTAAATCCCCCTTGTCATATAGGAGAAAAGATTTGTCTTTGTTAATTCCTAACCCAGTTGCAGATTCAAATCTGTTCAAAAGCAAATGAATATAAAACCAATGGTTCCTCTTGAGATATCCAAATAGTAACATGTCGTCAACAAAGAGAGAATGATTGATGGATATA
Organism: Pinus albicaulis; assembly: GCA_034641835.2. NCBI lineage: Eukaryota > Viridiplantae > Streptophyta > Pinopsida > Pinales > Pinaceae > Pinus > Pinus albicaulis. The sequence goes on from JAXQQM020085745.1 coordinate 105,532, forward strand.
GTTCCAGAGAAGGAGAAACCTTTTATGAAACCCTGTTGTTCAGCATGATGTATGAGCTTACTAAAACCATCTAGAACAAGAATAAAAATAAGTGGGGAGAGGGCACATCCCTGGCGGAGGCCTCTGGCAACGCCAAAGAAGAGATTGGGTATTCCATTTACCAGTACAGCATATCTAACCGTAGAAACACATGTCATGATCCATCATATGATTCTGATTAGCAATCCAATCCTGAGCAATAGAAGCCTTATATAGGACCAATCAACTGAATCATAAGCCTTATGTAGATCAAATTTCATAACTAATGCTTCCTTGCTGCCTATATGGGCAGAATGGAGAACTTCTTGTGTGATGGCTATCACGTCATGAATAGAGCATCCATGAAGAAAGCCATACTGTTCCAAACTGATGTGTTCAGATAAAATAGATCTGATTCGATTGGAAACGATCTTTGATGTGATTTTATACATGATATTGCATAAGGCAATCAACCTAAAGTCAGAAAATGATTGCGGATCAGCCACCTTGGGTATTAGAGCAATAAAGGTAGAGTTGAAATTTGCAAGCATATGTCCTCTTTCCCTAATTTGTTCAATCACCTCCGTTAGTTCGACTCCTATGAGATCAAAGAAGAAGGTGAAGAATTCTGCAAGCCACCCATCCGGCCCTAGGAATTTGTCATGCGCAAAAGATTTCAGGACCCTGTGCACTTCATTCCCAGTGATTTCTTGTTCGAGTGCAGCGATGGCCGCCTCATTAAACATTCTCGGTACATGATTCAATATCCATGTTTGATTTTCTAGATCAGCAGGCAGTTCTTTTTGATAAAAGGCTAAGAAATGAGAAAAGGCCTCTTTTTGTATCTCCTTAGTAGATATGCCAAAAGTACCATCATGTCTTTTTATCCTCCATATCGCATTCCTGTTCCTTCTTTTAGATGCATATTTATGAAAAAATTTCATGTTGAGGTCACCCTCCTTTAGCCAATCAATCCGACTCTTAAGCTTCCATGTAGTCTCTTCAATACCCAGAATCTCCCTCTTTCTCTTCTCGAGCTGTCCAAGAATGACATATGATGCCTCATTCAGAGCCTTAATTATGAAGTCTTTATAGATAGCCTCCATCCGACATTTAATGTCCAGTAGCTCCACCTTGAGAGCTGCCTTTTTCTGCATTTCCCACTTCTTAGATGCAGTTTTCAGCTTTGAAAGTTTGATATGAAAACGTTCAATAATCTGGAGACCCTCACCATCGACATCCTCTTGCCAAATAGTTTTAACCAGATTAATATATTCATCATAATCGAGCCATACTCGATTAAATTTATATGGAAGTCCCCTATTGAAATGCCACACATTCCATGATAAGGAAATGGGCATATGATCAAATACATCGGAGACCATAACCATTGCTTTGGGAGTCGCCCATCGATCTATGAGATTATCCTTTACCACAGCCCTGTCCAATCTTTTCCTAATATATTTCTCCCCTCTTCTCTTGTTTGTCCATGTGGGAATCATCGGGCAAGGTCTTATGTCCACCATCTGAAAGTTGAAAAACATGTCATTTAAGAAATTTGAAAGTGTATCCATTCTAGCATCCCTACCCCAGATTTCATGCGACTGTAAGTGAAATTCAGATCCCCCATCATAATCAAATTTGGCAGCCTTAGAATACCTGAGTCCCGCATCTTAAGGACTGTCTACCCACATATGGCGCATATATATTAAGAATGTTAAGTGTTTCAACCATACCTCTCATATGACCAGAGAGAAGGATCCCACCAAAAAACCTGTAAGCTTTAAAAGTAAACCATCCTGGATCCCACATTGTAATTAATCCTCCAGAGTGGCCATTTGAGTCTATTGCCGCCCCAGACCATCCCGATTTGTATCTAAGAAAAGTCCTTAATGCTTTTTCTCGCTAACATAAAGTCTCTTGTCCAAAAAAAATGCTGCACTTACTATCAACAATCAATTCACGTAGGCAATGCGATTTGGGGGCATCACCTAAACCCCGAATATTCAGAGATAAAATATGATTCATGGAGAACCCAAATCCGGGTGACTTTCTCTAAGCGCCCGCGATCCATCCCAGTTGACATCACCCGCCGATATGGGTATGTCTATGAAATTGTCCTCTCCATCAGTGAAGAGAGAGATGGATTTGTACTTACCTTTAACCTATTTATTTGAAGCCTTTGATTTTTTTCTTGCAGTGACATTGACATTCACAGGTTGAAAAACGCAGGGATGCTGATCCTTTGGAGGTCTATCAAAAACCGTCAAGGTAGCCAGATCAATGTTAGGATTGCGCAGAAGAGAGTCTGTGTCACTTCCAACCGAATTCCTAGGGGATTCAGGGGGAGATTCGGTATCAATAGGTTAAAATAAGGTGGGCGACCTGGCTGGACGTTCAACAGAAGTGGGTGGAGGTACTGATGCGCCGCCCATCGAAAAGTTAGTAGCTTGAAAAAGCGGAGGGTCGTGCTCTATAGGATAGCTATAGGATAGAGAAGAGATATTGGCAGCTACCCCATGATGAGAGTCCGGTGTGGTCAGATCCTGAGCAGAGCTAATGGTGGTAGGTTGGTAGGGGAGACCTTGCATATTCGGAGGACTAGAATGATCAGCAGAGGGTGATAAATTGGATTCTGGTGGAAGAACCCTATTTAGATCTATGGGGGCACTATGAGACAAAATCCTATCAGAATCATTCAAAAACTGCACATGCCTATCATAATTCTCATCAGCAGATACAAAGGCTACGTCTTCCGAAGACGTGGGATAAGGAATACCTGGTATTATTCCAACAAGAGCGTGCACAGAAGCATGATTACGTCTTCTTCCATCAGCATCAGTGGCAGCCTCAGATGACCGCACCATACGTAAGCGAAGAGGAAAATGTTCCCTAAGATGTCCGGTCTTGTGGCATATAAGACATCAGAAGGGAATACCCCAAAAATCAATACATTGTCTGTGCCTTCTGTTCCCCCATAAAAGATCGATGTCTCCTGGCAAGCCTCCGACAAAATCAATCTCCACAAGTAACCATGCAATTCTTTTGTCAGTTGCACCAATGATGCTAGGGTCAATTTATTTTGTCGATCCAACGGAATCCCCAATTTGTTTCAGGGCTTTTAGGGTCCAGAATTCAAGAGGCAAACCCGGTAGCTTTACCCAAACAATCCTGCTACGCGGCGCCTCCATTACTGGGTTAAAACCCAAATACCACGGCACCAACTGCATGTAACTTCGACCTCTGACCCACATTCTGCTGATGATTTTGAATACATCACACTGATCCATAAAATGAAAAGAAAACCATCCATTGATCAATATGCTAACCTTAGGTGCATATCCTATGATGGGGTTCCAGTGTTGCTTGATCCAAGCAACTGTGTCTAAATCGCTATTGTCTGGAAACATCCATCGTCCAATTACAGCACGTTTCTACAAGCTTGCCACCCTCCTATGAAAATCTTCATAGTCCAAATAAATTTCATTTATCTCCATCCTATGTTTGTAATAGTTCTTCTTGTTCTTGCGTCGTCTTGTGCGTATATTTCTATTACAGCATTCTTGGGAGCTCGTGGTTTCCGTCTTGTTGTTACCAAAAGCACTTTGGATGATTAAATCATCAATCTCATGTTCAATTGACTGCTTCTCCTGAGTCGGTGTTGATTTTAAAACATCCATAACTTTACTGCCAGGTGAAGGCATCCAGGCGTGTAAAAACCTTGCCTGATGTTCTAATCCGTAAAAAGTACAGAGATATATCAGTGTCGTCACTGTAAAAAATATTACATTGATTTTGTAATACAGCTACAACAGGGGACCCTCCTCAGGATTTTCGGCCAAATAGATGGAGAAATAGCCAAAATAAATGGTATTTTTGCGCGACTTAGGAAGGATAAGGCAAAGATTAATATGGGAGAAGAAAAAACGATCTCATCCAAGATAGGCAAAGTACATCTAAAAAAGAAAAGAGGAATAAAGAAGGTTGTGATAGAGTCCGAAAAACCCCACAATCCGGTGTCAGATATCAGGTGCCACCACACCTCATGCCTTGGGTGAGTGCCTAAAAGAGGACTAAATGAAGAGGTTAGGGAGAATCCGAAAGAGGAAAGTCTAATCCCAAGGGGACCCTCCCCCTAAATGTCTGACTAGACAAAATCCCAATGACCACCCAGAGACAGATTTGTCAGTCACATAAAAAAAAAATTTGTCAGTCACTTAATAGACTGATGAAATCAGGAAGCCACCACTACAATAAAATATTCAGGAAAAAACCATTCACATAATGAGGCATGACAGTCCCATAGGGGAAATATTCCAGCAGATCATCTGAGCACTCAATCTACTATAGTCTGGCAGCCCATATTTAGTAACTGTCAGTGTACATAAAAGAGGTAGTCTGCATACAACCTCGAGAGAAAGAAAAAGCTATTGTGATTATGAAAAACTCAAAGATGCCAAGTACAGAGCCTAATCCCTTCCATGTTCAAACAACCATAAGCTATTAATATTTGACACCTCCTTACCAACCAATAAGGCTGCATTCAATTATCAACATCCAAATTGCATCCCCTAGAAGTAATACTCCAAACTGTCATCCCGGAAAATTTTGAAATTAACCTGAAATGTATCACCGAAAATACAAGGATGGAAAGGAGCAATCGGAAAAACTAGGCAGAAATAGTATGCCATTAAAAATGACAGCAACATCAACAATAACACCCAGGAATAGCCCACCACCTTTCACATAATCGGAAACCAAAATTTTTACAGGGCCTAGATATGATTAGAGTATCTGCCCACTTACTCAATAGAGTACTCCATCTTGCAAAACATGTAGATTCCAGATTGTTTGAATCCTCTCATAACTCCTGTGATGAAGAAGGTTGGTGTAACATATACACCTCCTGGCTAATCATTCACCTTGTGTTGGTTGTATATGGCAATAAGAATATAGATGGCAATGACTAAGAGAAAAACTATCATAACAATCTCAAAACCATCCATATAATTCATACCTAACCATCTAAATCTATTACTTCCACAATATCAAACAATAGCTAGATTCCAACCAATAGCACCACCACGCAAACCATGAAAAAACCTATGAGGAGTCCCACAAGTCTTGCCTCTCCTCGACAAAGACGACGTCCGCGACTCCGCTCTCCAATCCAAAATCTCCTTCCTTTAGGGAGCTTCAATCAATCACCACAGTCATGCAAGCGTGTTGGATTGTTTGCCCGAAAAACCATAGATTCTTGTGTGTATTATTAAAACCTAGCTCACGGCTGTCGCATATTCCAGCAGAATTGGGAGGGGTACAGTCGCTAGTGATACAAATAGTTTCCTTTTAACCAGACTTTATTGCTAACGATGGTCCTATGAATAATAAAATACTGGAGTGCACCCAATCTAGATGTGATAATAATTTTCCAAGAATCTTGGTTTTGATTGCCTCAAGACCGCAATGCAGTTAGGATAGGAGATATGGAATGAAAACAAAGTTTCAAGGCATTGTAATATGTAAATACCCTCTATGAATTTCACTAAATGGCATTTAAGTATTTACTCTGAGTGTATGAGAAGAAACGTTACACATGCTTATAATGCTCATGCTCATATTTTGATGATATGCGTGTGATTATATGTGACTCCTCTATAATGGATCCTTTTGTTCCTCTACAATACGTGACTTTGTGTGTCTATTGTAACATAAGCTTCTACAAGGTCAATCATTCATGATTCTTTGTTGGTTTCGTTGCCATGTTAGTTGTGATTCTATATATCCACTCAGTTGGTTGTGATCCAGGAAGGGCTTTTTGGGAAGCATGGCAACAAAATACATCTTCCGCTGCCACATTTTTAGACATGGATTTGGTGACACAAAAAAAAACCTTTGCTGATGGGTTCCAATGGCCAACTTTCTAATGAAGTTGCATTCTCGCATGAAACTGTTTCTCAACTTCACAATCACTTTGTTGCAAAGGGACAGTTTTATGTTGTGTGTATTTATGTCTTTCCTATGCGAGGAAAATGATTTCTTTTAAAAAATGCTGAATGAATAGCTTTTTATTCATCTTCAACTTGAAGGGAATTCCCCAGGTCCGTGATACATGATATTCTAGTCTATTTAATTTTGAGGGGACCCAATATTGCTATGTGACCTTTAATTTCTGGTCTTTGCACTTACTTGCTAGATTGGGATTCTTTTCCTGAACCTAACTGATTTTGTAACTTCTCCTCCTCTCCCCTCCAGTGTAAAACCCAGAAAGGCGACCAAACTACAAATATTTCCTTACCATTCCTTTCGGCATTACGTGTTATACTGCTTAGCTTGATGTTAGAGAATTCTGAAGCTACTTTATAAATGGCAGTGCATCTCCACACTCCTACACCAAGAACAACGCTTATTCTAAAGAAATTATTTAGAAGCGAGCATAGGGTGGAGCTTCCGTTACTCAGCAGGATCCGCTGAGACAATCCATCTGTTCCATACAATTATTATTCACACCCTCTGGACCTCCATAAATGCGTGCATGCCGCCACCATTTTAACTTTTGCTTGTTGAACAGGGTAAGTCTAATGAAGAAATATGATAATATATTTATGTATTGTTGGTTGTTATTACACTGTGCAGGAATTATATGATTTTGTGTCTATACCATCTCAGGATATATATATATATATATGTTAGATAAATTACAAAAGTATAAAAAACAATTCAATATATCCCGAAAAAAAATATAAAAATTTTGCTGGCTGGCTTACACGGTGATTAAACTTTACAGTGTTCAGTGGAGTCTTTTCGTTGTGAACTCTGATTCCTTTTTATTGTTGAACATGGCGAAATATGATGCCTGATTGGTGAAATCTGAGGAAAAACATTGTGAATTCATTGTTGAGCAGCCTGAAGTATCATGCCTTTTATTGAGGGGTAAAGTTCAATAAAAAGCACAACATACGATCATAACCAGAAGGTAAAGCCTGTGATTTAACAATCCATTTTATAAGTTTATGGATTTTATCCTTTTTATCTATTATCGAAAGGTGAAATCTCATGGAAAAGGAAAAGGGGTAAAATTGGCATTCTTTACATCAAAATTAAATTAATTAGTTAACACCATAATAATAATTTACTGTTTAAGTTTTATTTTCCTTACATGGGATATGAATGAGCTAAGTTTCCTGTCCAAACTTTCAGTGGTCAAAATTTGGCAATTGAATTCAGTCACTTTTTGTTTTCTTGGATTGTGATGGGTGTAAAAAGAAGTTGCTTTCAAATGCAAATGCAAATGCAATAATAATTATGACAATTCCGCATATCACTTATTCCATAATGAATGTAATTACAAAGATCGCCATTAACCAAGGAGTATCTTAATTTGTGATTGTATTCTATACGCATGGCTGCCACACTAGCAATAACTCCTTTTGCCTATCTTTAGGAAAGGTGAGTATCCTATACTAAAATAAAATACTGTGTTTACAGTAATGTTATATATTTTATGTTATATATATATATATATATATATATATTATAGATTTAATCATTTCATTTCTAAGTCCCAAAAACACTTGATCTTCCACAACTTAATTTATGTTTATATTATCATTTGTCACAAAAATTTGAAAAACAATAATTATATTTCATCAACTTATTTGAGATTTGTATATGCTTTCATTTGTTGTGGGGGCTCTATTTGGGTAATTTTAACTCAATCCCCTTGTCATTCTTCTTTTTCTTTTGAAATTAACTCATACCGTACAACTGCACTTTGAATCAGAATTTCTACTATGGAGCGATGAGTTACACAACAACCACATTTACAATTACACACATAGGACTTGCTGTGACTTTTCTCATGGCTATTCTTTTGGGTAAAATTAAAGCCATCTCTTACAATACACCATTGATTAATCTCAATCGTACTTAATATTCCATTTAAATTTGTGAATTTGCTATGCATATAAATTGAAAACGATTCAGTTGAGAAGCAAGGTGGTGTTGCAGAGGTCTTCAGCACTTGAGTTTGTGTGGGTGGAGCCATGTTAATGACTTTGTACAAAGGAATAGCAATAACACTATGGTCGTCAGTTCCACCTGAAATTGTCCAAGAAAGGTAAAGCCCATGAATATTTAACGAAGGCCTTCCTGTTCGTTCTGGCGAGTTGTATAAGTTGGTCTGTCTGGTTTATTATACACGTAAATTTTTGCATTTGTGGAAGTGTTGAATTTAGGATAAGATTAAGACTTATAATTTATATAATTTAAATATTTCTGTATATTTATAAAGATAACAAGTTTATTTAAATATTTAATAATTTAATTTCAATAACACAATACTATATTTTTATTATCAAATTTCAATTGAAGGAATAAAACAATGAAAGAATAAAAAAATTAACGGCAATTATTTTTTTGGATTAAGATAAATATAAATAATTAAGGAAATATTTTACTAAAATACACTAAATATATCATTAATATAGAAATATTGATACATATTATACTGTTTTAAAAAAATAATTTTAATTTTTGAAATTGGTTTTCACATTGTGTAGATTGTTTCCACAAAAAATAAATGGTCTCTGAACTAAATAAAGGGTAAATTTTTTGGATTAAGAAAAATATAAATAATTAAGGAAATATTTTACTAAAATACACTAAATATATCATTAATATAGAAATATTGATACATATTATTCTGTTTTAAAAAAATAATTTTAATTTTTGAAATTGGTTTTCACATTGTGTAGATTGTTTTCACAAAAAATAAATGGTCTCCTTCCAAAGATTCAAACATATTTCCAAATGTAATTGATAATTTATTTCTTATTTTCTTAAAGTAAAATAAGAGCAATTTTTTAGGCGTGGAATATAAAAACAAATTTGATATGAAACCTTAGCTTTTGAAAAGACATGGAATATAAAAACAAGTTTGATAGAAAACTTTAACCTGTATATTATTCTAATCACTAGAGAAATTACAAGTGGGAAAACTTACATCTTATTAATACTACTGAGTTGATAATGAGTTGCATTAGCTTGTTGTGATGACATTTGAATTTAGATTTGGAATTCTATACCTTACGACGTTTCCTTTGCGACGTTTCCTTTGCAACATCTGGTGCAATTGCTAGTGATAAATATGTTAAAAATAATTTTAATGAGCAATAATTACGTGAATTTATGTTTTAATAAATAAACTAAGTATAATTATGCTAAAAGACATGTTTACCTTGGAATAAGGTTTCTAGAATTGTAATTTAATATTTAGTAATTATTAGGTAGATGGTGAGGACTTAACCTCCACATTTTATTCTAAAATATTAATATACACAAAATATACACAAAGGTTGAATTTCTTTATTTCCTTTTCGTTCTTTTAATTAAATTGTTTAACTTTAAAAAAATATCATATCAATAAGTATAATATGAAGTGAGTTATGATTTTTTGGACATGTGGCATTGATGAGACATGATTTTGTAACGAAAATATATTTACATGTTAAAAATATCCATGGTAGAGTGGGGATAAATTTCAATTTAGGAATCTTATACTATATTTTAAAAAGAAAGGAAAAAATATGTTATGAAAAATATGTGTGTGTGTTTTTCATAAAATAAATAAATATGTTTTAGTGGAATTATGACATTATCAATTAACTTTTTTTTCCAAATATTTTGTTTATAAATAATATAAACTATTAATTTTTTCCATATTTCTAACTAAAAAATATATTTACATATAAAACTTTTAATTAAAATGAAATACTTACTTGAAAATTTAACTTAAAAAAAAGGCCATAAGCAAAAAAGAAAAAGAAAAAGAAAAGGTATACATAAACATTTTTATGCTCTAAAAATGTGAAAAATACTACAATAGTAACTAGTGTAAAAAAATGTACATTAAAAATTAATATTTTTTTTTTCTCTGAAGTTGGACTAATTCTATTAAGTAAAAATATGATACAAGATGGTGTTACAATCAAGAGAGACAAAAAACCGGCAACCGGTAATGATAGGACTATCAACCTCGGTTCCGGAGGAGAAAAACAAGCTAAGTACTACAACCAAAGACTGGAAAGCTTAAATACTGATCTCTACCCAGAATGGGTAGAGGTCTCAACACGAAGCTTTTTCCCTTTCCTGTTTTTAACTTTGACCCATCCATCCAGGGGCGAATGAGCAACAATAACATGAAGACTGGGGTTAACCGAGGGGGGCCCCTCCTTTTCTGAGTCAGAGGAGGAGGTCAAATGAGCACGTTTTTGGGCGATGGCTAAGTCGGAGAACTGAGTCGGTCCATCGTTGGAAGGAACCCCAGCTGGAGGGGCATGATCCAAATCTGCATCGCTGGCTTCATCTTCAGAGCAAGAGGATTCAGAATCCACGGCAGCAGGTGGAGAGCAAGGAGCCCATCGTTTGGATTTGTGCTTGGAGAGGTTCTCCTTTTTCTTTTTTACCGGAAGAGAAGGGCAGGTGGACTGCAGATGCCCTGTTTGGTGGCAGTGGCGACAGCGGAAGGCTGTATTTTCGTAGTCCAAAGTTTGGGTCCAGACAAAGTCGTTCATTTTGAGAATGATTTGGTCTGGAAGACCCTTGCTTAAGTCCACCTCCACACATATTCTGGCATATGTGTAAAGACCTACTCTTTCCCTCCTGTAGTCTCCCGTTATGAAATTGCCCAAGGTGTTGCCTATAGTTTTGTAGACTGCAACATGCCATAAGTGGACAGGTAAGTTTGGAAGTCTGATCCATACCGGTGTCCTGGTGACGACTGCGTTTGCCGGATCAAAATCTGGAAACCAAGGCATTAAGAAGAGCCCTGCAGTTCCCATGAACCAAGGGCCTTCTTCTAAAGCCTTTTCATAATGCTTACTATCATCAAAAAGAACAATGAAATATCCTCTTGAACAGAAACTGACCTTACAGTGATGTGTCCAATTTGCATGAACCCAATCATAAAGATCCTGGGATCGCGGCCACAGTTCGTTGAATCTGCAAATGAAAGCTCTTTCTGCATATTCCTGAAGATGATTTACAGGATCTGCATGGGAAATTTCGACAGAGGGAACTTCCTCTGTTTTGTTAACCAAAAAAGGCTTGGATTTAAGGGCTTCCGAGGGTTTAGGGATCTCGGAATGAACTACATCCCTGTAAGAAAAGGGAGGAGCGGAGGATGACTGTCCCGCTGCACCCCCTCTCAAACGTAGAGTTAAAACCAAAGAGCTGTTCCTGTTAATGCTGTAAAAAGAGATGGGTAGAAGATCATCCAGTTGTTTCCCTTGAAAGATAAGTCTCAGAAGGACAGAATGGAATCCAAACCGCCGTTCAAGAGCCAGCTTAAGATCCAGCACCAAATCTTCGGAACAGACCCATTGCAGGATGGTTTTGCCTGTTGGGTGAGAGATTTGGATCTGAAAAGAATCAAAGAGGTTCCTTGACACAGCGACAGGATTGCTTGTGCTACTGAGAGCATGTCTGCCATGGCTTTGATGGGGAGGAACTTTCCCCGTCAAGAAGAAACTGTCATTGCTGGGCAGAACCGAGACAGAGCACTGGGGAGCAGGGTGAATGAAAAGCCAGTTGGTTATCTCCTGCCTGAAAACACAATCTCTGCAAGTTTTAAGATGCTGTAGCTGCCGTCTTTTTAATCCTGCAAGATGCATCTGCCAAGTCAGATCTGCAGAGCAGGACCTGAGCGGAACCGATGATGCAGGACTGAGGACCTTCGAGGTCCAAAGCGGCATGAGAGCCTTCGCAAAAGGGTGAGCTGTGGCTGGCATCTTAGCTGGGCGAGGAACCGTTAATTCCCAACTTCCAGCCCAGGTACCACTCGTATTTCTACCATCAAGACAGCTCTCAGCGCCAGAGCCCCAATAGTAAGCGTGAAGAAGAGGGAGACGCAAGCAGAGAGGTAGGGTGCTCGGCCCCTCGATGCCTACTGACCCACAACTGATATTCAATGTATGAAGACTCGTAATGACAGCCAATAAGGCCCCAAGCCCGCAGGGACATTCGGCCTTCTCAATAAACCTGCAGTCCAGGGGCACCAAACAATCGTTTGGTGCTGAAAAAGCGAAAAGAAAAACAAAAATTACCAGATGTGGGTGCGCTAGAACAAGAACGGGCCAAGATTCATGCCCAAAGCAGGCGGGGGAAGGATGGGGGTCTCTGTTGGAGGGCGCCGACAAAACCAGATCCCAAGCTCCGCAAGAAACCAGAGCATGTCCTAAGTTCGGAGGCAGCCCACTCATGGAATCCAGAGCTATGAAAACAGGAGAACCAAACCCTTCCAAAGCGCAACCAGGAGTATCCGCCGCCGCGCGGCCAAAAAGCCCAAACCTGCAAAACCTGCAAAACCTAGCTCTTCCACTCTCCATAATGATCAAATGATTTTAACATTAACCACATTAAAAATTAATATTGATAAGTATGTTAAAAAATAATATCAAAAAATAGATTAATTATAATTATGTTAATAGACATGTTTATTTTGGAATATGATTTTTAAAATTCTAGTTTAATTATGAGCAATTATTAGGTGGATGATGAGGGTTTAATTTCCACATCATATTTTAAAATATTCATAGTAGTATACATAAATAGAAGGTTGAGACTTTTCTATGTTCTTTTAATTAAATTGATTAACTAAAAAACTAGCATATCAACAAATACCATATTAAGTTAGTTATATTTTTTTAGGCATATGGTGTTGAAGAGCCATAGTGTTGTAACAAAATCTATATACATATTAAGAATTATTCACAATTAAGAACATTTTTCCATATTTTTTTAAATATACATAATTCAAATATATATTAGTTTTTTAATTAATAATATTTTTTTTTTTAAATAAGACTAAATTCTATATATGAAACATATAATACATGGAGGCTCGCGCCTCTGCAGTTCTAGCCTATTCCAGAGGCATGGTTATACAAATTACCAAAACAGTGACTGTCCCCAAGGAGAAACTAGCCAACTAGCCAACTTAGTTGTTCTATAGCTGCCCGCTGCGCGGAAACCAACTTCGTACATGGAGAGTAGACATGTGTTTAAAAATTTCAAAAAGAAAGAAATAAAGGTCCCAAAGACTTGGAACCAGAAACCAGAAACCGGAAAAAAAACCTGATGGCTTATGTGGCATTTCCTAGGGAGGTGTCTCTTCCACGATGAGACACCTATACTCCTGAGTGTCATCTACATGCTTGTCATGGGTGTCATCAGTCGCGTTCTCCGAGACATTGCGCTGCCTGGATCTCCATCGTTGCTCGACCAATCCTCACTACTACTGTCAGAGCTTTTGCTTCTGTTGTTGGAGGCAAGAGCACCTTGCACAACTATGGACAGAGCACCTTGGACTGCCCCCTTACCAGTAAGTTGTTGAGTTGCAGAGTCTAAGATAGACTTCTTATGCAATTTTCTAGGACGTAGGCTTTCAACACTGAGAGCTTCCTCTTTGAATCTAATGGTGATAGTGGCTGTAATGCGAGGTCGATCCATGGTGCAGGTATAATGAAACTGTGCAAAATGGGTAGGCAACGGAGAGGCCACCATCTCTAGGCGAGGTAGCAACAGGGGAGAATTAGTGGAGGGAGGATTCAATGGTGGGGAACGAGACCTTCTTGAAGCCTAGTCTCGGCCATGACTGATCTAGGAGGATCTTGATCAGTACAAGATCGGCAGAGTTCCAAGTCAACTCCAGCAGTTCGATGTCCAGTTCAATCTTCAGAATTGTCAAATTGCTAGTGAAAGGTTCTTCAAATGTTAATGGTCGTCATGTGTTTCAAATTTGTCATAAATCCCTAAATCTAAATCCTAAAGCGCCATATTAAAACCTATTAAAAAAACATTTCAAAAACCTTTATAAAAGGTTCGGGAGTCAGGTTTAATCATATGGTGTAAAAAATTTATGGCTAAGGTTCGGATTATGATATACCATAAACCTTATGTAAAGTTTCGGACTATGTAAAGGGTTCGGGTGGCATGTTTTAAAACATTGTAAATAAAACTTTAATAAACTCCCATAGAGTTATGATGATCGTGTCGGAAGTCGGAACACCATGTGACAAGTATCTAAACTGCATCGGAGTTTTTTGACAAATGTTTTGGGTAACAGTTTTAAAAACCGCGATGCGTGGACAGTTGTAACGCAGAACCGTCAGGTTTATGGAGTAACCACCGGAGCTACCGTCGGACAGAAATTTGACTGTTCACATGCCAAAGATCACTAACTCTACCCGGTTAGCATAACCGCCGGAGAAAAATTTAATATAAAATTTATTTATGGGTTTTCAAAATTTATTTGTGCACTAAGGTTTTGGGATATTAATCCTAAGGTTCATGAATGAATAACAATTCAACCCTTATCACTCAATTTCCTCAAGAAATTTCTAATTGAGGATTTCAGAGATTCGAGGGCAGCCTATTTAAACTAGGGAATTTGGTCATGAAGTTCAGCTTGGGATCTTTGTTTTTGTGTGAAGACATTGAATTTTTTAGTGCAGTTTCAAGATGAAAGAGGCGATTTTGTTTGCAACATTTCTCAACCATCGGTGGTCGGAATTGAGCACGGAGACAGGCGTCGGAAAGGCAGCGAAGAGTACTTTCTGTTTATAGGGTTCAAAAGTGCCTACGAGCACATTCTTTCTAATCCATTTCAGTGTAAATATTCTTCAAGATAAATCCTAATAAAAACGAACGCCCACTTAAAATCGGACTCGGAGATGTAGTCCAGGGGGGACGAACTCCATCATCAAATTGTTTTCCTCTTCTTCTCTCTGATTATTGCTATTATTTAATTCATTTATGCTGCTATTTTATGTTATGTTTCATTAAAGCATAATTCAGTTAACAGTCAATCTAAAGGACAAACTAATCAAACTACCTCAGCACTTTATTCGGTCAATTTCAGATCATATTGGTATCAGAGCCTGTTGTGCTTATATTTTGTTTGTCAGTGGATGTTAACTAGGTTGGGATTGCAACGTGGAAAAGGCGAGCCTGAGGAATTCGATCCAGAGATCAGAAAACAGATTGTCGTTCATCAATCAACGATGACAAGGACTGAGAACGTTGAGACTCCTGAAGCTACTGAAATGAAGCCCATGGATGAGACTCAAATCCAGCAGATGTTTATGAACATGCAACAAATGTTGGCGGAATTATATGAAGACAAAAATAAGAGAGATGAAGCCTCATCGACGAAGGCATCAAAGAAGAAGGGTAAAGGCAAGGCCGATAAATCTCCTTCTCCTCCTTCATCTTCATCATCTTCTTCTTCTTCTTCTATGTCTAGTTCTGAATCAGATAAAGAAAATAAACATAAGAATCCACTTTTTAAACTTGATGTTAAGTTCAAATTACCTGTGTATGATGGAGAAATGAACCCTGAGAAATTAGATAATTGGGTAAAACAATTAGAAGTCTATTTTTGTATTCAAAATATTACTAATGATAAGACAAAGCTCCAATTAGCTACTCTTAGAATGGGGGGTACTGCTTTAATCTGGTGGGAGAGTAAGACACAGATAGATTTAAAGCATAAAGGAAAAGTTATCACCTCATGGACTAAGTTTATAAGGCCTCTAAAGAAACAATTATATCCCTTGGGTCACACACAACAAGCTGTAATGGATTGGCAGCGCTTGCGACAAGGTAAGGGACAGAGTGTTCAAGATTTCACACAGGAATTTCCAAAGAAGGCATTAGCACTTGGTATTTCTTTGGACACAAAAGAAACTTTGTTGAAGTATATAGGAAGTTTGCATTCATATTTGCAGCATACATTATTAATGTTCAATCTTGATGATTTTGATGAGGTTTGTGTTCAAGCTATTCATGTTGAGTCAGGTGGTAGACCATTCAAGTTTACACCAAAGACATCTACGCAGATGGAAATTGAAGATAGTAAAAAGAAGGGCAAGTCAAAGGGAAATAAGTCTTCCACAGCTTAGAAGGGAGATGATAAACCTACTTGTACGCATTGCCAAAGGATCAGCCACGATGAAGCAAGGTGTTGGAAACTTCATCTGGAACTGAAGCCAAAGAAGTTCCAAATGAGAAAGGGTGAAAAGAAGGCTGAAACAGCAATCCAACAACGCTTGGATTTGGGATCTGATTCAGGTGATGAAGGTAAAATCATTGTTATGGCTACAACAGGTAAGGTTTTTGAAGCTAGTACTTCTGCTTCTCCTAATATTACACAACTGAATGAAGGAAAAAGGATCGAGTTATTTCATATAAGGGTAACTTCAAAGCATACTAAGATAGATACATTGTTCGATACGGGATCATAGGAAAATTTGATTTTTGAGTCATTGGTTAAACAATTGGGTTTGAAAAAAATTAATCATCCAAAGCCATATCCTTTAGGGTGGATAAAGGAAAAATCTCAAATTCATGTTACCAAACAGTGTCGGTTAAAATTTTCAATCACATCTAACTATATTGATGAAGTAGATCTGGATGTGATACCGTTAGACATTTGTGGAATTGTCTTAGGTAGCCCTTATCTCTATGACCGTGATGCAGTATTTTATAGAAAGGAACATATGTATCATCTCATAAAAGATGGGATTAAGTACATCGTTCGGGCACATAAAACTCAAAATCACTTGAATTTAATTAATGCTAATCATATGAAGCGCTTAATTAGTTCAAGTAAGAGTTACATACTCATGTCGATAAAAGAGAAACATAAGGATCTTAAGGATACTTGTTTAGGTTGTGAATTTCAGAATGAAGGTAATTTGGTTGAAAATTTAGATTCATTACAAGATATAGTTAAGAAACCAAAACATCTGCTTCATAATAAGGAAATATCACATGAGATGTAGTTGATGCCTGATGCCTCTAATAATGAAATGTGTCACAAGTCAGTTGTAGAGCATAAAGAAATAACGCAATTAAAAAGATTTGTAATCATGTGTGTAAAGGAACAACATAAGAGTCAACCATATGTTAGTTCAAGTTATGAGTCCCAGTTTAAAGATAGTTTGATTGAAGGAAACAAACATCTTACTCATAAGCAGGGAATACAACATGCATTATAGATGATGCCTAGATCTCTTCTTCCTAATGACAGAATGAATCAAATCAGTTTAAGTTTGAAACTTAACAGATGCAGGGATATAGGTCAGTATTGGGGAAAGTCAGTGTTTGATTTCTCTTGTATTGTGTCGCCATTAGAAGCCTCTTTTCAAGTGGAGAGGGAGCATTTTTGTTTTCATATCAAAGCCTTTCTAAAAGCAGTGTCAAAGTATTCAGCTTATGCATCAGGGGAAAGTGCTAATCAATGGAAACATCAAATAGTGATGTCAAAAATGTCTTTAACAGTCTCTTTCATTCCGCAAATTAGATTGTTAATACAAGTCAATGGTATTGAACAATATCCTATAGAGACTGTTTTCAAAGATTGTGAATCACTAACTCATGGTATCTTGTGGAAGGAAGTCAATTTCCATGTTTATAACAGGTTGTTTCACCATCATCGCAAGTTGTACATACTGCAGAAATGTGGAACAGGTCACCAGTTTAAAAAGTGCCATGGTCAGCATCAGGGTCATCACTTGCAGTTGATTGATCGAATGTATTGGTACATCATCAAAGTCAAGATGAAAGTGAGAGAGTTATATTCTCACTTATTGTCAGTTTAAAATCAATCTTTGGTGGTCCAAAAGATTTTTAAGTGGAGAGGATTGATCCAGGAGGATCTTGATCAGTACAAGATCGGCAGAGTTCCAATTCAACTCCAGCAGTTCGATGTCCAGTTCAGTATTTAGAATTGTCAAATCACTGGTGAAAGATTCTTCAAATGTTAATGGTCGTCATGTGTTTCGAATTTGGATGAAAAAGGTGAATGTTTGGGCTAAAATGATGATGTAATATCCTAAGTACTAAGACCTAAATCCTAAGGTCTAATCCTAGTTCTAAGGACCTAAGCATTATGTCCAACCCTTATACCTAAGTCCTATTCCTAAAACTCTAAACCATATGACAAAAAACTTATCCTAAGTTATAAATCCTAATAAAAAATCCCTAGCGCAAATGCAAAACCATATCTAAAAAAACTATGTCATAAATCCCTAAGTCTAAATCCTAAAGCGCCATATTAAAACCTATTAAAAAAAACATTCCAAAAACCTTTATAAAAGGTTCGAGAGTCGGGTTTAATCATATGGTGTAAAAACTTTATGGCTAAGGTTCGGATTATGATATACCATAAACCTTATGTATAAAGTTTCAGACTATGTAAAGGGTTCGGGTGGCATGTTTTAAAACATTGTAAATAAAACTTTAATAAACTCCCACAGAGTTATGATGACCGTGTCGGAAGTTGGAACACCATGTGACAGGTATCTAAACTGCATCGGAGTTTGTTGACAAATGTTTTGGGTAACAGTTTTAAGAACCGTGACGCATGGACAACTGTAACGAAAAACTGTTGGGTTTATGGAGTAACTGTCGGAGCTACCGCTAGACAGAAATCTGACTATTCACATGCCGGAGATCACTAACTTCGCCCGGTTAGCATAACCGCTGGAGAAAACTTTAATATAAAGTTTATTTATGGGTTTTCAAAATTTATTTGTGCGCTAAGGTTTTGGGATATTAATCCTAAGGTTCATGAATGAAGAACAATTCAACCCTTATCACTCAATTTCCTCAAGAAATTGCTAATTGAGGATTTCAGAGGTTCGAGGGAAGCCTATTTAAACCAAGGAATTTGGTCATGAAGTTCAGCTTGGGATCTTTGTTTTTGTGTGAAGACATTGAGTTTTTGAGTGTCGTTTCAAGAGGAAAGAGGCGATTTTGTTTGCAGCATTGCTCAGCCGTCGGTGGTCGGAATTGAGCATGGAGACAGGCGTCGGAAAGGCAACAAAGACTACTTTCTGTTTACAGGGTTTAGAAGTGCCTGCGAGCATAGTATTTTTGATCCATTTCAGTGTAAAGATTCTTCAAGATCAATCCTAATAAAAACGAATGCCCACTTAAAAGCGGACCCGGAGATGTAGTCTAGGGGGGATGAACTCTGTCATCAAACTGTTTGCCTCTTCTTCTCTCTGATTACTGCTATTATTTAATTCATTTATGTTGCTGGTTTATGTTATGTTTCATTAAAGCATACTTCAGTTAACAGTCAATCTAAAGGACAAACTAATCAAACTACCTCAACACTTTATTCAGTCAATTTCAGATCAACGACCATTGCGGGTGGCAGGGTAACGCCTAAATGAATTATCCAACGATGGGGAGGAGGTATCAGAATGAGCAGAAATTGGAGGTGTGGATGCTCTGCCTTGGCTACTGCCTCTGCGGCATCGCATACGGTGGCGGCGGGGCATGGTGGAGCTAGGGGAGATACAATGGTGAGGTTGAGATCACAGAGGCAGAGGAGCAGTAGAGTGTGAGGCCAGAGGAGCAGAGGGCCAAGGAGCCAAACGCTGACGAGGCATAGACGAAGTTCAGACTACATTGAAGGCTATGAGAGAAATGCAAGCCAGAGACAAATTTAATGCAGCAAAGGAGACTCCAGCGCCTCCCTGTCGGCATTCGAGAGCTCGGCTCCGAGACTCCACGGGGACAAATGCAACTCGACAGCAAAGGCAATGGAGGGATACTGCCATGCGAATTCATGTTGAAGAGCAGGTGAGTGCATTGATAGGCGAGCGAAGTAAATGAGTGCCTGTGGGTGCAGTTAGGGTGATTAAATGCCCGCGGTTGGAGCCCATGGGTGGTCATGTGTCTGGGCCACATGCCACCCCATGAGCTCGCCATATCGCTGTCCTTAGAAATCACCTACATCCAGTATAATTAATAATAGTATTAATTTAAAAAATAATTACAATTTAATTAATATATATTTTTAATTATATAAAAATAGATAATCAAATATTACGATGTCTATAAACCTTTACTAATTCGGTCAAAGTTCACCATAAAAAAAATCTAAAATTGTATTTAATTTACATAATACCACACCGTAACCATCCAAAACTATATTCATAATTAGTATCTTGTTCAAGCTCAAGCTATTTCTACATCTCACAACCTGTAATACTAACAGTTAATAATTATTTATCATCGTGGTGTAAGAGATGAATGGAATGCATTTTTGTTATATTTTTCTGACCAGAAAAGAGCCTATTACACTGGATAATACTATGTGCCATCATATTATAAAAACTTGGAGTGGGTTCCTGTCACAGGTATGCCAAGTAGTGGGGCGGTTGATAAACGTTCAAATGAAGTAGTGTGTGCTGTCATAGGTTTGCTATATTTTCTGATTAAAAAAAAACATCATATAACACAAACAAATTTCGAAGTAGATGCTAAGTAGTGGGTGGTAGGTATGAAAGAAAGAAATTATTTTAATTCTCACTAGGTTAAAAATATTTTATGGACATATTGTTTTCTAATTGGTTATTTATTAGATTTTTTTTGTGTAGTTTTACAATAAAGATTTTCAACTTATGGTTAAATTTTTAGTTAGATAAATCATCTCAAAAACTAACTGCTAAAATATCTACATAATCTAGCATTCTAAAATGAAATATTTTTTGTTTGCACTTTCCCAAAAACAAAAAATACATATAACAAGAAAAAACTGAAAAGTTGGAATTATTAAACATTCAAAAGGTGTTGAAAATAGATATATCTGGTGGTCTGTTCCAGTTGAGGAAAGGGGGGGAAAACATATAACTGTTGAACGAACTTGGTAAATCTCAATATATATGTCTCTCAAATTTCATTTCTTAGCATTTTCATACTCCTCCATCTCTCTATGTTCAGATTGCAATCCAAGTGTGCTGTGTGGTTTGATTCTGAGTCAGTAAGTCTGTAGTTTGGGTGTGTGACTCAGTCAGTCATGCCCAGGTGGATAGAGGAGGAGGGCTTGAAATTTTCAGGCTCAATGATCTTATTTCAGTATGGTATGCATGGTATCTAATTTCATTTATATTTTTTTGTATGCCCTGGCAATTCTATTTCAATGCCCTGTCTTTTCTTTGATTGTAAATTATTTCTTTTCCATTTATGTCAAAATAAGAGACAGGTAACTAATGTTGCCTAAAAAAAATGAATGAATTATACTGGTCATTGAGGTTGTGATTGACGTTGGCTGAAGAAATGAAATCATTACTGCAAATTCCAATTCCAATTCCAGGTATGGCGTTACATCTCTCATTTCAATTAATAGCGTAACACAAAGGTAGGAGAACTTCAGAGCATAAGCGTTTGAGCACAGATCTGCCCCCTAATTGACATAAATACAGAATATAGATTATGGAGGAGAGAATTCGCCTAATTTACATACAAAAACTCCACTATCCCATTTCCAAGTTATTTATTTGTGTTTTGCGTCTTCTTTTGATTGGAATCTCCATTTCTGCAAGTTAGTCTTTTAAGTCTCATTTACATAAGATCATGAATCCCCAATATTTGTTTGTGAATTAAAACCTTGAAATAATGTGACGTGCACCTGAACATGAATTTATTTATTGGTTCAATCCAACCAACTTCTGTCATCTTAGGGTTAAATTCATATTTCAGGGAGAGAGCTTTAGCTTCAATAGGAAATTTTCAATTCTTCTGGGATTCAACACCTTATTTTCAATTCTTCCGGGATTCGTACGTATTCAAAACCCTATTAGGGTTAATGTATATACTCACCGATGTGAAATATTACACCCAAATATGTGCATGATCTAGCTTACCAGGCAGCAATAAGGTGTTATTCCTTTATGTTTCATCCTATTCCTGTATGTTTTGTACGCCATTCGACAAAATGTGAGGTTTTGTACGCCATTTGATAAAATGTGAGGAGGACCTGTAATTTTTAACCCATAATCTTGTTGCACTGTTAATCGACATATTCTAAATCTCTCATCCATAGGAAGATGAAACACCTATACCAACTCTTATTCGCTGCCTTTGAGCATAAGAAGAATGTTCGGGAATCCAATTCTGTGACAATGATTTTATCAGATGGATTTATAAGTTTGAATGGTGTCTGGCACTTGGTGTTCATATCATACCTATCTGAATAACTAACGTATCCAAATTTAGAACCTAACCCAACCTATCAAAACTTAAATGTAGAACACCAAATTCCTGCAAGGAAAGGAGGACATTTACCAACAACATTGGGAGCATGGTAGGGGACATGAGATGCATGAGGAGACAATATTCAATTGCTTGCAACAAATTTTGGACATTTGAGCTTACATTTAAAGTATGAATAATTTGCTTCATGCACTCAAATATATGAGCTCTATAAAAACTAAAAAATGGGTGATCGGATTTCCAAAATAACATAGACTATGCATAGTCTGCACATCTCCAACCCTACGCATCTGCCTCTCTTGAATTTACATTTCCCCTTACCGCTTTTCATAACTTCATAACTTTTAATTTATTGTATATTTTGGACTTTTAATTATCTCAGTAACTTACGCCAGAACTTAACTAGATTTTCATGGAAGTTTTACTGAGATATTAGAAGGGTCTACCGTGCTTTTCCTTCTCATGGTTCTACATTGTGTTGCTCACTAAATCTCACATCACCAATCCTTCAATAAAGCAGAGTGAAAGGCCATAGACATTAGCACAAAGATTATTTATGAAAAACGAACTGATTTAAAAAGCATTTAAAACCTTCTGACTAATAAACAATAGAAATTTATATACTTACAAATTTATTGAAAGGCCAATAGATACAAATATAAGATATACTCATTATTCATACCCATATAGCTTGGGCAACCATTCTTCAACAATTTTCAAATTCAATTAGCTAGTAGATATCAAATATCAAAGATAAGTGGATTAGATAACTAAAGTTATTGTTCAATATTTCTAACCTAGTTAATTAAATATTATGAATATTTAAATTACATTAGACATCGCAACAGATATTACTAGGGTATGATGTCAAATTTTAAAAGGGTTATCTAATTTCATCTTCAAAGATTACTAAATAGATTGTTTTTCTATTAATGATGTAATCTATTATAAGTATTTTTAATTAATTATGTTATATGTATAATGCACATATATAATTGTTTTTACTTTAATTTAATATAAAATATATTTAAATTAAGAAAGAGGTATTAGCTATTTTAAATACTTATTATCACTATAGCCTTAGCTACATAGCAGTAGAAATTATATTTAAATTAAGAAACAAGTATTAGTTACTTTAAACACTTATTATCAGTGTAGCCCTAGGTATTAGAAACTTCAGACTTCAAATTAAAATATAAATCAAGAAATTCGAACAATGAATTGGGGTTCTCGTCACTCCAGTTATAAGTGCAGTCCCACAATGTAGTGATCAAAATTTGAGGTAAAAAATTTCACCAGAAACGCTTATAACAATGATTGGAATTCAATTACAGTGAGAATTCGGGTGTTTGATTCACTTGTTCACCATTGCACTGCAATCGTGGTCACTAGTTGCAGTAGCTTTTGACAACATACTACTCTGCCATATTATCCTTTGAATATGAATAATATTTCCATTAATAAATTAGTAAAATTGTAAGTGAATTTTGATAAAATGTGATGTTTGAATTGATAAGTGGATTAGATAACTAAAGTTATTGTTCAATATTTCTAACCTAGTTAATTAAATATTATGAATATTTAAATTACGTTAGACATCGCAACAGATATTACTAGGGTATGATGTCAAATTTTAAAAGGGTTATCTAATTTCATCTTGAAAGATTACTAAATAGATTGTTTTTCCATTAATGATGTAATCTATTATAAGTATTTTTAATTAATTATGTTATATGTATAATGTACATATATAATTGTTTTTACTTTAATTTAATATAAAATATATTTAAATTAAGAAAGAGGTATTATCTATTTTAAATACTTATTATCTCTATAGCCTTGGCTACACAGCAGTAGGAATTATATTTAAATTAAGAAACAAGTATTAGTTACTTTAAACACAGTGTAGCCCTAGGTATTAGAAACTTATGACTTCAAATTAAAATATAAATCAAGAAATTCGAAAAATGAACTGGGGTTCTCGTCACTCCAGTTATAAGTGCAGTCCCATAATGTAGTGATCAAAATTTGAGGTAAAAAATTTCACCAAAAACGCTTATAACAATGATTGGAATTCAATTACAGTGAGAATTCAGGCGTTTGATTCACATGTTCACCATTGCACTGCAACCGTGGTCACCAGTTGCAGTAGCTTTTGAAAACATAATACTCTGCCATATTACCCTTTGAATATGAATAATATTGCCATTAATAAATTAGTAAATTTGTCAGTGAATTTTAATAAAATGTGATGTTTAAATTGATAAATAAAAAACCCACTGGTTGGCTCTATGAAAGAGAGTTTAACCAGGAGAGTCTGGCTCTGCAGAATGCTCTACATTCTCAATACAACTCAAGTATTATATAGCATACATGAAAATAGGGAAGTTAGAACCATACCCTAAGAAATAGAAACTAATTCCTATCTTAAGGTTTCATAAACCAAATCACACTAATTAAGGATTCTCCATTATCTTTTCAACACTCCCCCTTAATGGAGAAGGGGTTCACAAATATTCCTAACATCTCCCTAAAAATTTCAAACTTAATTTTTCCAAGAGGCTTAGTGAAAATGTCAGCAACATTATCACATGTTTTACAATATACAAGATGGATTTCTTTAGATTGACTTTCTCCCTGACAAAATGGAATTGTGTATCAATGTGTTTAGTGTTCTTGTGAAACAACAGATTATTAGCAAGTTTGATTGAGCTCTGGTTGTCACATCTTATTGTTGTTGCATATTTCTATTCTTCCACGACATCCTTGAAAAGTCTCTGCAACCAAATT
This sequence comes from Pinus albicaulis, assembly GCA_034641835.2. Classification (NCBI taxonomy): domain Eukaryota; kingdom Viridiplantae; phylum Streptophyta; class Pinopsida; order Pinales; family Pinaceae; genus Pinus; species Pinus albicaulis. The sequence goes on from JAXQQM020085745.1 coordinate 130,411, forward strand.
GCCTCATATGTTGCTGCACACATAGCTTGATACTATGCTTCTGCTAAAGACAAGGAAACTGTGTTTTGTTTCTTATTGCTCCATGTAATCACCTCAGATCCAATGTTGAATGCATGGCCTGTTATGGATCTTCGGTCGTCTACATTTAACATCGGAAGAATCAATATAAATAGTACCATAATGTACAGTTCCTTGTAGATACCTTAAAACACATTTCGCTGCATTCCAATGACTCTCAAGTGGCTTGGACATGTATTGAATTAGCACACTAACTGCATAAGCCAAATCTGGTCTAATAGTGGTTAGGTAGATTAGACTCCCAACCAACTGTCGATAAAGTGTCGCATCTGCCTCTTTAGAGCCATCCTCACTCTGAAGTTTAATGTTCTGCTGTAATGGTACTACTGAAGCCTTGCACTGATCCATCTTGATCTTTCCAATATACCTCTGACATACTTACCCTCGGACAAAAAACTTTGTCCTGAATCTCTCGAGATCTCAAGACCCAAAAAATATCTTAATTCGATGCTTGATTTATTTGATCAGATCAATGGCATCACCTGTAATAATTAGATCATCTACATACAAAGAAATAACCACTATACACCCTTTTTCATTTTTCACAGTATACAAATTAGGGTATTTTTTACTTCTGTTATAACCGTGTTGCAAAAAAAATGAATCAATGTTTTCATACCATGACCTTGGTGCTTGTTTTATTCCATACAGAGCTTTCTTTAATCTACAGACTAAATTTTATTTCCCTCTCTGGACAAACCCCTCAGGTTGCTCTAAATAAACCTCCTCTTTCAATTCCCCATTTAAAAATGCAAATTTTACATCTAGTTGGTGAATCATCCAATGTTCTTAGTAGCTAAAGCAATCATCATTCTGATAGTGTTTAATTTAGCTATGGGGGTGAAGGTTTCCTCATAGTCAATACCTTATTTTTGTGAATACCCCTTTGATACCAATCTAGCTTTTAATTTATCTATGGTTCCTGTTAGGGTCCTATAATAATAGGGATCATAATTTTAAATTGACTATGTTAAGTCTTGTAATATTGTACATACCTTTGCTTTCTGCAAATGTTTTCCCATATTAAAAAATGAAAAAAGAATATGTCCTAAAAGAAAAATCAAAGGAACAAAAGAAAGAAGATAAAAAAACGATATAAAATATGAACCCCACAAAAAGAAACAAAAATAAATCCTGAAAATGTTGCACATTCAAATGCCACTACTCTTAGTTTACTTTACTTTGCAAATAAAAATTGTGTGTAGCTTGTCCAAAATGCCACAATTCATGATGATCATATAGTTTAATATTGATTCATTCATGTTTTTAAATTTCATGTCATGATAGTTAGTGAATAAAGATTTGACCAAACCATTTAATCTTGACAGATTAGTAGTTAGGTAGAGAATAAAATGAGCTCATAAATTTAATCTGAGCCATTGGAAGTTATAAAGTTAGAAATAGGTTAGTTTGCTTATCAAAAGAAAATAAATGGGTCAGCAAGCTCAAATGCACCCAATAAATGAAGTAAAAAATGTTAGGGTAAATAAAAGGTAGGTAAATTACTTTCAAAAGTAATGAAAAGCATCAATTGGTTCATCTCATATCACTAATATCTTTCTAAACCATTCCCCCTTGCTAAAAACCCTATTTCTACTCTTGAAAGTCATTTTCCCTTGTAAAAAATCCCTTTCCCCTTATTCTAACCCTTTCCCCTTCCTAAAACCCCTTTTCCATCACTAAAATCCCTTCCCCTTTACTAACTTTTCATTCTCATAAAAAACATGAAAAACCCACTTATCCAAAGTTTACAACGCTTAATATATATTGAATCTTGCCATCATATTTTCCCGACCTCCCTTTATTTTTATTTTTTAACCTATAGTTTTATATTACATTAATCCCCTGATATCATTATAAAACCCCAAATATATATCCCTAACCCACCTTATATTAAAACCCTTCCACTTTATATTCCCGACCCATCTTTATATTAAACTTGCTTTCATTTAAACTTTCGCTTAACATTTCCCCAACCCCACTTTTAGTCTAAACCTCCACTTTAACCTTATTTACCAGACCCAACCACTTGAAATTCCCCAACTCATCCATTCGCCCGATCCTATCCAATCATATCTAATGGCCCATAAGCCTTTTCACAACCCCGCATGTCTAATGTTTAAAACCGATGGGGGGGTGGGGGGTGCGAAATGGGTGGTTTCACACCTCCTCCCCTTTTCTATGCAACATTCACACAATTTATCACACCCTCCATCCTAAAAACCACCAAAAAACTTTTCATCGTGTGATAATCTTCCAAACTACCTTCGCGCCTTGTGATAAAAACCACCGTTGTTTGAAATCAAACCCTCGCGCCTTGTGATAAAAACCACCATTGTTTGAAATCAAACCCTCGCGCCATGTAATTAACTACTTCTGGTTAAAAGTAATAAAACCTGCTCGAAACCATTTTCCCACTATTTCTGTTATTTGTGGAAGAAAATCCAAAGAAGCCAATGCCGACCAGAGTTGAAACCTGTTGCTCCCTTGTTGGGTATGTGTTATATTCTTTCCATGACTAATACCCTATTTTTCAGTGGGCGGACTCGCCCATGGTTTTGTGCATGGGTTTGCACATGGTTTTGGGGCATGATGGTTTTCGGCCCCTCGTATTTTGTAGATCCGGTCAAGGAAACTATGATTATGTTATAATCTAGGGTTAATGGATTGGGGTTTATGTATGCTTCAGCATGTATATATATGTGTTGTAACACTAAAAGGAATATAAAGAAAAATCAAGCTGGTCGTCTTGATTTGGGATCCAGGGGAAAATCTATGTATATATATGTTTTATGTTTTATAATCTTGTTATTGTTTATTTTCTATTTTTAAGATTTGTTTGCAGATAATTTTTGTACAGGTTTAAAACCTACATTCCTGAACCTTCTGCAAGATTGAAATCACCATTTTACAAGTAATCCTAAGCACCTGAGACCATTACTTAAGCACATAAAAGTAATAATTAATAATTGAATGAATTAATGGCCTCCCAGAGTATTATATCCGTAAATCCTCTGCAACGACCCGTGGTAGATGTTTACCATGCCCCTTTGGCTAATAAGGACTTCAAAATCAGTGATACAATCACTGATTTCAACCTTTTAGATCTCCACTGCTGGAGCCATGAAAAATTCATTGACTAGGCAGATGATATCCATCTGTAGGATTGAAATTTCCCTAAATACATATTCCCCCAGACCTTTCAATTCCATGAACTTATTAGACTCTTCCACATCAACTATTTGCCCAATAAAAGAGCTCTAGTTACCCCAAGCCAAGAGATCCTATTTACAATTACTGCTCAATCCATAAATCAGATGTTATAGATTCAACCAAAACTTGATGAAGTTCCATTATCCATTGAAATCCTTACTGAATTCTATTTGAAGTTAGAATTTCTGAAAAGATTCCAAATATTTCAGACTTTCCTCCCTCCATTAGTTGAAACCCCTAAAAGAAATCCTCCATACTCAGCTTCCATATTTTCAGAGAGAACCAGACAGATTGTTACAATGTTGTCATGTATTTTATGGTATTTTACTAATGAACATGTAAATGCATCTATCCTAGGTTTCTTATCTATATTTTTCCCAGGTCAACCTCCAGCTTCAACCTTCAATTTTTACCAATACTTATCAAATGCAATCCATGATAAACTGGTCAAATTAACAGAGGAAGGAGTATTTAAATACTCCTCAGTTTTGTTCCATTTGTTCTTATATTTCCAATTAGAAAGGTTTGCAGCTAGCCTCAAAAAACTGGACACAGAGGGTAACCCCCAATCTGCAGTCTTTTTGACATCCTTGATCAGAAAGGATTCCACAGAATTCATCTATAAATACTTCATTGATTCATTTGTTTATCTAGTTGTTAATATGATAAGTAGTAGCATTCAACCTAGAATCAATGAAGAAATAAAGAAGGTGTTACAATTGTCAGATCAAAGTAAAACATGAGACTGGTATTTATACCAAAATCATACAGAAATTAGGGTGTATGGAAGCCAACTTACTCCATACAAACTTCCCAAATGCCTCCCAATGAGGTTATCCACTTTGGAATACATAACACAAATCTTGAACTCAGATGAAGTTAATTTCCTTTCAGTAAAGAAGAAAAGTCAATTCAAGATAAAAAAAACGAGCTAGGTCCTTTTATTTTCAATAATAGGCATGCTAGTCAGCAAGGAAACAAGTATTTACAAGATTTCAAATTAAGTAGCAGATTCAAATGGAAATATGATCCCTTGAGAGTCATAAGTAAGCTAAGAGTCAAATTCAAATTAACCCCTTTTATTCATGAGTCAAAGCCTAAGGTTGAAAAGCATTCCAACCAGTCAAAGTCGTTGGAAAATACTTTATAAGAGGTGGAGAAGCAGGTTGATACTAGTTCCATATTGCTTACTCCAGCCCCACAAGACAGGAATTCAAAGAGGGCAATAAAGGAAGGCTCTTATTCTGTAGATACTACTTCTGATACCAAATTCAAGCTAATGTACAGGAAAAAGGAAAAATTGAATCCAGTGATAGAATAAGAAGAAATAGTTGATACAATTGAATTCATTGATACAGATATAATTGTTAGAGATAATGCATCTCCAACAATTTCAGAAGAAACACACACACCATCAACCTCCAACGCACAAATCATTCAGAAAAAACATAGTGCAGAGGTTTCATCATCAAGCAAACCAATGGATAAAGAAAAAGACATAATGGAAAGATACAAAGAAATCAAAATCAAGAATGAAGCATTGAAAGCTGTAACTTATGCCCAATATTGGAAACAAATTCCTAGTTACCAAAACATATTACTTTCAACTTTTGATTACAAAACTAGAAAGATCCAAATGAAATTTTTACAGCCAACAGTGCAGGCTCCAAAATCATCAGTAGATTACAAGAAAACAACCTTTGAAGTTATTGTTAAAGATGTGCATCCCATAGATCAGATTGAGTTTCATAAACAAGCTAGAGAAATGATCTATTCCACTATGACACACAATGATTTAAGTGTACAAAAACTACAAAACTCTCTAGAAAATATCAGGACACAGTTAAAACTAGAGAAATATTCTTCACAAGCAAAGGATAATAAGATAAAATCACTTGAATAATTGGTCATGGAGGTTGGATATAATCCAAAAGACATCAAACCAGCAGAAGAGCTTATCAAGAAGAAGAATGCAGACATAGCTGCATTGAAGAAACATCTTAAGATACCAACAATAGAACATCCACAAACTAAAGAAGCTTTGGAAAATGAAAATCAGAAGGATGAAATTATGAATCTCATCATTCAGTTGACAGCTCAACTAAAAGAGATGGAAAATTAAATGGAAAAATTAGTGCCAAAAAAGTAAGCTAACATGGATGCAGTTCCTATTACTGCCATTCCTATAGCTTCTTCATCAACTCCATTACCCACAGCAGTCCCAACTACTACAACAACATTATGAACAGAAGCTCCAGCTACTACAACTACACCAAAAGCAACATCAGCAGTACCAACAACCCATCTCAATGATGAGGTAATAAAATTGATTAAAGCAATGCAAGATATGTCAATTCAAACTACTGATATCAATAGGCTCAAAGAACAAGTGAAAAATATAGAAGATGAAAAGAAATTGGCTCAAGTAATGCATAAAGTTGAAACACAGAAATCCAACAGATTGGATGACATGATCCAAAATCTAGAAAAGGAATTGACATTAGTAGAGCCTTTAGCCCAAGCAACGCAACAATTGTGGGCCAATATCATTAATTCTGTTAATGATATTTGACCTTCTATCCAAGTAATATTTGAGTAGAATGATTTGATAAAAGAAACAAATGATGCAATTCAAAAAGTCAAAGAAGAGCTTGGAAAGAAACCAGAGGAAGCCACTGAGATAATCAAGTTTCTTAATTCTAAAAACAAACATGAATTAGAAGAACTTGGGATACGTGACATAACATAAACTATCTTAGAGGTGAAAAAAGTGATTTTCAAGATAAATCTGATGACACAACTTGAGGATAAGTGTCGAACTATGGAGCTTGCAGTGAACAGATTCATGAACAAGTTTGATGTTTTGAGACAAAAAGGTTTGCCTAATCCATTAGTAATCAATGATAGAATAATGAGCCATGAATATTATGATAAAAATATCAGGGAAGTAGCTAAAGAAAATTCCATCAATTCCTCATTGAAAGGAATTCCTACAGGAAAAGTACTCTTTCAAATCTTTGAAAATCTCTTTTACCCCCAGCATGAGGTAAATAATCCTTTTGTAAACAAGCCTACATTTACCAAGTATACTGAGGTAGATGAGATTTACAGGAGGATGGTAAAAATCAAAATTCCAGAAGAAGAAGCCTGGGAAAAATGGTGTTATTTACTGTGACAGGTAAAAGAAAATTCACAGAGTTAAAGAGCAGATAGATAAGGAAGGATGAAAGACAACCAGCATAAAAGAAAGCCAACGTGAAATATACATCGAACGTGACAGATAAGACAAAATAAAAGAAATAAACAACAAATCAAATAAACAGGGACAACTTTCATTTAGTTAAATAGGTGTCTTTATCTTCTTGCATGAAGATATTTTGTTTTCCTTGAATAAATCATAAATCAGTTGATAGGATATTTGCAAGTTGTATAAATACTTCATCAATTCGAAGTATTGAGAGTGGATTCCTTAATATTTCTATAGTTGAATTGATCTACTACCTGACGGTTTATTGCACCTTTTTCAAGTTGACAGACATAACAAGTAATAAAGGCATTTCTTTACAAGATTCATGTGTTGAGCTACTTCAATGAAGTATATTTCAATTGTTCATGCTATTTTCTTAAGTATTCCATAAACTTGCATGTTTTCTAAATTTGAATGTTATAATTGGAATTTTACTGCAAAATTTGTTTAATTACACTCTCCTTTGAACTATTATACATTTTAATGTTTTCTTCTGATATCTGGTTTAGAGAATCCTTGATTTCTCTCTGATCCTGATTGACCTCTTTCACCTTCTTTCATTATCTAGTTTAAGGAATCCTTAACTGCTCCTTGATCCCAATTGAAAACCATTTCACCATTCAGCCTTTAAGATCTGATTTTGCTCAGCTACCCTGCCCTATAACACTTCCTTTAGAACTTGATTATGTTTTTTTTTCTTGATATATTGACTCCATAGCCCAATGGAAAGTAAAAAGACACCTATCCATCTAAATCAATAAATCCACCCACATATCAAAATAAAACCAAATCATTCATACATAACTAGCCTAAAATCAATTAAAGTAACAAATTTAAATCATTAAGAGAGAGCCCTCTTTGAGCATTAGGAAGGATCTCCAAAAATGGTTGACAATTACCTCTAATATTTCTTTTAACACAACATACCAACCCTAGGGAAATTTCGGAGAGATAACATATTGGAGACTCCATTGGGGAAATCAGTCCTCGGTTCAATTAAACCTTAAAGGAAACACTTTTCCTCATCTTTTCACCTTAAGGTTGTTTTAGGGTTGTTAAAATTGATCATTAAAAGTTAAATTTCTGGCTTCCAAAAGAACATACTATACCAGGGCTCATCCTGATCCACAAACTGCTATAATTGTTGATGATCCTGACATAATTTTAAGAAAAACTAATAAAGTAGAAAGTCTAGGAAATAATAGTCAATAATCAAAGAAAATTCACTTACTAAAGAATTATCAAGCTTACAAGATATTCAATTTGATTTATCATTTGAGCATTCTTATTTAGAACCAAATCTGCAAACTGAATCTATGATATTGTAATAGACCCTAATTTTATTCAATTTATTGAAGAAAAGAAGGAAACTATACAAATTGAATTAGATCAAAATATTCTAGAGAATTTTGATAAACTTAATATTTTGACCTCAAATTTGATTAAGGATATAGAGGAAGCCTATTTTCAACAGTCTGTTGAATTCGCTGCCCTAATTTCTGCTACCCCTAAGCGTTCTACCATTCCTTCAGATACTGTAAACCCAACTTTATTTAGTACCACCTCATCTATAATATCCACCATAGTTCATTCCACAGAACCATTCATCCCCAAGCTTCCTCTTCAACCTAAAGTTTCATTTTCATCTTCTAGTGTTCCAAGTACATCTTCTAGCACTTCAAGCTCATCTCCAAGCACTTCAAGCTCATCTCTAAGCACTTCAAGTTCATCTCCAAGCACCACCACTTTACCTCCCAGCCAAGCTAGAATCATAGCCATGGCAGTCAGATATGCCCCTTTGGTCTTACAAGCTTGTTTACATGCCATGCCACAAGATTACCAGAGTAAAAATTTTCAGTTTGATGGTACTGGTCGATACACTACTCAACAACATGTAAAAAAAACGAATGATTACTTTGGATTACATGAAATTGATGAGGTTGATGTACAAATGAGATTGTTTGCTCAAACATTAGTAGGATAGGCTAAGAAATGGTTTAAATCTTTACCTGCTAACCATATTGCCGATTTAGTTGCTTTTCATCAATTATTCATTAATAGATGGGAAAGAAAGAAAACCCCTTTACAGATATTATCTGAATATGAAAACATTAAGAGATCTAATAATGAATTTGTTCATGATTACTGTACTAGGTTTAATAACATCTATAATGAAATTCTAGTGAACATTAGACCTCCACCAGAATTGGCCCTAATCAAATTTCCTGATGGTTTTGATGCTGACATGTCATATCAATTGAGAAAAATAAACCCTACAACATTAGAACAAATGCAAAGTGATGCAGTTAGTGTAGAAGCTAAATTATTAGCTAAAAGAGCTAGGATGAGGAATGAAAGAAGAGTGAACATTAAGGATGAACCATCCACTTCAGACATTAAGATAGATAGTTTAGCTAAAAGTATGGAAAGACTAATGGATATATTAGAAAACATGGAAAGAAAACCTTAGTGGGAAAATCAACAAGGTCCCCAAATTAGAAATCCCAATTTTAGGAAAAATCCTAATGCTGGTAAATGAAGAGAAGTAGTACCTATTCAACAGATTAGACCACCTTTCCAAGAAAACGATGCTGAGAGTTCTCAACAAAATGATGAAGACTAGAACACCCAGATAAACTTGATGGGAATAAATGATTAAAATATTATTTTTCTTACACAAGAAGAAAAAGAATTATACATGATACAACAATTGTAGTTAGAATCTAGAGAGTCCTTTGAATATAAACAAGGCTATGAATCTGTTTCTATGAATTTCATAAACATTATAGTCTTAGAAGTAAGAAGAACACAGAAGCTCCTACTAAGAAAATAGTCCAAACCCAGACTAAGAAAACAATAGAAGCTCATGTGACCAAATTTCTACAAATTCCCCCTAGAGAAACCCATAATACTTCAAGCCAACATATTGTAGACATAACATGTACTGCCACTCAAACATCAATGATAGCTAAAATTTCAACTTCTACTCAAATTGTTCCAGAGAAGAAAATTGAAAGTAAAACAATGGAACCACAAACTAAAATACCAACTGTTGATAAAAAATACAAAAATACACAAACTACAATTGGTAAAGATGAAATCATTCAGTTAGGAAAAACTCAAGTACCATTCAATATTCAAGTTGAGATAGAAAAATTGAAAATACCAGTTCCTTTAACAAAGCTGGTGAAAAATGATTCATACAAAGCCCAAATCACTGAACACTGAACATAGGTGAACGAGAAGATGTTGTTAACCTCAATGATGATCAACTTGAGTTATTATTTGGTCCTAAAGTTAATGGTAAACATCAACAAGGAGGTGTCCCTCCATTATACATTAGCTTGAACATTCATGATAAAATCTTACACAATGCTATGTTAGATTCTGGAGCATCTCATAACTTAAAGCCTAAGGCAGTAATGGAAAAATTGAATTTAGACATCACCAGACCATACGAAAACCTGTTTTCCTTTGATTCTAGTCAAGTTAAATGTCTTGGCATAATAAACCTTTGATTCTAGTCAAGTTAAATGTCTTGGCATAATAAAAGACCTGTGTGTAACTCTAGTCCAGTGCCCAACAAAGAGTATTGTTATGGATATTGTAGTTGTTGATATCCCTCCAAAATATGGAATTTTATTATCTCGCTCATAGGGAGAAAAATTACAGGGATCACCGCAATTAGATATGTCATATGTTACCATTTCTATATTTGTTCAACAGATAAAGCTTTATAGAGAAACTTTGATGAAATATATGGTTAGTAGTGCAGAAAAACCACATAATTATCCTATTTATTCCCTGCATTCTGATATGGACTATTTTATCCTATGTAATTCAGACAATGGTAAAGATAAAATCACGGTTGTAGAACAAAAACACAAAGAAATTAATAGTGACAAAATAAGTCATGCGTCTTGTTATAGTCAGAATATGCATTCTGCCATCAGTGATTGATATTATCTCTTCATTTTTCATTTTAGGTGTCTCATTCTAAAAATTTTATATCATTCCATTAGGTCATGCTAAAAAATCTTTCACTGATGGTAGCTTTCCTCAATAAAACTTCACACTCCCTCAGAATACCATATTTGCTGACTCACTCCCATGTCTCCTTGAGCATAACAACACCTAATAAAAATTCTCTTTTCACCATGATTTTTCTCAGTCAAAGTTAGTCATGAAGATCAGGTCTAAAGAGTCTCATTAGGTCATTAGGTTTTTTGTTTTCAAGGTCATTACTACATTCAAATAAAGCCATCATGTATATGAGAGGGACTCAAAGAAAATTTTATCTTCCTTTACAGAAGATCATTACTTTGTATTATTTTTTATTATTCAAGTTGTAATTATTTTAACGATTTTTATATCAAAATGCTATTTTGATATTAAATCAAATATGTAATTTATTTTTTATTTTTAAAATGTAATTTTATGTTTTTATATGTAATAAACTATTCCCTAGCTATCAATCCAATCATTCTGGCCAAAATGAAGCAAAGAAATTTAAGCTTCATAAATTTAAGCTTCATAAATTTAAGCTTCATTAGTTGATCAACCTGCAAAGAAAAAAGACAGAAATGTTAAAGAGTATCAGTGTCAAAGTTTGAAGAAGAGAAAAATGAACATAAGGAAAGTGGGTAATTCAAATCAAATATTCAAATCCACTAAGTTATAAAGCCATTCAAAAACCTCAAAGAAAATTCATTTCCTTCATTCATCCTTCAACAATCCTTAGCACAGGAGAAATTTCGCATTTTCATTAAGAAAATTAGAAAATTTCCAAGGTCGCTGCACATTTGAGGGAGACGGTGCACGTTTGAGGGAGACATTGCGCGTTTGAACTCGGTAACTACACATTTGACCGAAATCCTCAGACCATTTTGTCTAGACACTGTGCGCTTGGAGGTGGTCATTCCGCCTTTTCCTGGACATTGCGCATTTTTTCTAGGACGTTGCGTGTTTGCTCAACAAGGCAGAAAAAACACTTCACAGCCTCAAACTTCTTTAGCAAGTTCTAGTTCTTGGAATAGATTTTCTACAAGGCTCTCTTGGCCAGTGAGTAAACCCTAAGATGCCTCCTCTGATATATTTTATGTTTTATAAGGAATTAGAAGTGTTTTCTAAAAAGAATCCCTAGTTCTCATTTTAAAACTAAAATTCCCTTCTCATTTTCATGCATATTTCCCATACCCATATTCCCTAAAACACATACCATTCCTAACACCACTAAATCCTAGGGTTTTCATAAACCTAGGTTCCCATTGAAATTCTCATTCCCTCCATTTCCCAAAGAATTTCCTTTCACCTCACATTCCATCCATCTCATTCCATTCACCCTAGGGTTTCACATTTCAAATTCAAAAATGGCTGAAGAGGAGAACATAGCTGTTAGTGAGGAGTAGAGACCAAAGAAAAGGTCATAATAAGGGAGGGAAATTCATTAGACATGAGCCATCAAACACAAAAGATCTTTTGGTTTCCCCCCTCATTGTGTCATGTTTTAAACATGTGGGTTGTTTTGAATTTTGTGAGAAAGTGCGGAAGATCTAGTATCATCCTATGTTGACAAGATTGTTCATTTCCAATATTCATGATAGACAGGTCACACTTGTTGGGGTCAAGTTCACTATGTCCACTAATATCATTGCAGCTGCTACAGGGATCCCAAATGTAGGAGAAAAGTGTTTTAAGCAAGGAAACCTTGATCATTCCTACTATGAGACATATCTTAAACCAAGATACAAGGTTGATAAAAAGACAATTTTCCCTTTCTCTCGTATCCTTGACAGATATGTCCCCATGATGAAAGTTATCATGAAATAATTCACCTGTGAGGGGAGGTTTTCAAATTTTTAGATTCTATTCCTATCATATCGGGCTCCTCATGCACTTCATTGGAGTCATAATGCTTCACATACCCTATTATCTCTCCCACAACATTGAAAAAATGGCTTATATTGCACAAAAGAGAGATTATGGTCATCAAATGTAGAGTATTTTCCACCACTCCCTCATCAAAATGATAGTCATGTATCATCTTGATCAAATGAACATTCCATGGGACACCTTCATATCAAATGAGGTTTTTACTACCCCACCTAGTCAACATGATCAGAATACCCCTTCATCATCTCATCCTCCCACATCTATTTCTCCATCTCAGTCTATTGCTCATACATCATCACCAAGTTAGTTTCATTCACCTCATATTGATCCTTCTTCTTAACCTTTCTATAACCCTACATCATCATCACATCATGATTCAAATTCATCCAACAGTGAGGAAGATATTGAGGTAGCAAGGGCTAGTTTGACTGAGGTTCACCCTTTTCCAAAAACTTATCAGAGAGGCTATAGGCATGTGTTTGCTTCAATTGGAATGAAAGGGACCATGCCTTCTTCATCAACATAGCAGGTAGACAAAGGCAAGGAAAAGGAAAAAGAGCCAAATATTGATGATGAGGAGGGAAAACATGAGACAGAGCATGAATTTCAGTTGATTGACCTAGGTGAGGAAGATGAAGACAAAATTACCAATGCAACAATTAAAGGCAAAGAGGCAAATATTAGTGAACTTGAAACTAATATTGAGAGGGAAAAATATGTAGTTGACTTCCTTGAGCAAGAAAATCAACAGCTAAAATCCAAGCAAGTAATCAATGAGGTAAAGTGTATCAAGGCACAAAGAGAGGTAGAAAATGCTAAAGTATTGCTTAAGGAAACATTGGAAAGGTTTAGGGAACCTAATGATGAGGAGGATCATCCTCCAAGACATAGACCAAGGACTAGAGGGCTGAAAAGAGCTCTAGCCCTTCAGAGAAAAAAGGAAGTTGAGCTAGCAGACCAGCTTACACCAAATGAACTGCTTGCCCTAGAAATCATCAAGGATAGGGAACGATGGCTTGATAGAGCCAATATAATTTGGAGATTTTGATAGAGAAGGCCAACAAGGACAATAATTTTTTTAGGACAAGAGTCAAAATTCATGCACGAAAAGAGAGAATTGCATTGGCCAAGCTCAAAAGAGCCAATGCTAAAAATGAAAATTTGACCAAGCAAGGAGAGAAAGAGAGGTTAGATATACTTGCTAAGGTGTCACTCCATGCCACAAGCACTTGATGAACAAGTACCTTCACCATTTTGACAAAATTTTGGCACACTTTGCACTTTTTTTCATCTTGTGTTTTTGGGTATTTTTGCACACTGAAAATTTTCCAAAGGCGCAACTACCTAGATTCTACGCCCTTTTTTGGGGCCTAAATTTGACAAATGGCTGCCACCAGAATGTTCATATTGATGAGGACGTCAACCCTAGAAATTTTCAGTGTTTTTGGAGGATAACGGGTCCATCGAAAGTGCCCAAAACCATCAAATTTTCATGGTTTTGCCTCAAATTCTACCTAGTCACTCCATGTTTACTAGTCTTTGGAGAATAGGTTTTTGACAGGGTAAATGAGCACCATCTTCAAAACTGGAGGTAGTTTTTAAAACTATACTTAGAGATGTTTCCAATGAGTTATCATGGAGCTTATTTGGACACCGGGAAGGCACTCAAAACCAGCCTTGAAAACAGGTCATTTTTATGCTTGGACGTTGCGCGTTTGGCAAGGAAATTCCTTTTTTCACAATCTTCAGCGATTTTTTTATTTTCACTCCAGTTTGAATTTTTACATTGGGAAATGAGAAATTACTGATGTAAATAGTCAATATGAATGTAAATGTCATTTTTTTACTTTTATCTAGGGTAAATACATTAGGTAAGTCAATCAGTTGAGGTGTAATTAATCAGTTTATTAGAAATAGGAATGAGTCACTTTCTCATCCTACACTCAAGCTGTAAGTTCAACTTTTTGTGTAATATCTCCCTCACCTCATGGATTCGACCCCTATGGATGAGTGGAGGTGGTTTTTAGGTCTATTTAGCTCAGGTCTTCAGAGGATTCAAAGGTTAACATTAGTTTGAAAGTTAGTGTATTCATCAATAACCAGTTTGGCCTGGATATTAATGAAAAATTGCAGCTATTTCTTTGGGATTCATGTGTATGAATATTTGACATAATTTTTCTCTGTGATCATTTATATGAATGTTTTGTAAGCTCATAAACCTTTTCATGTCTATTATATGTTAAATTTCAAGTTGAAAGGCAAAATTCATGTTTTTCATGCTCCGTTTTGGGAAATTTTTCATAATATGTCCATTTTTTTCAGTTTAGGAAGAACTCATCTCATATGCTCTTCCTATCTCCTCATCTGTCTTATACCATCTCACCAATTCACTTTCAAGTGTTGAGCATTATACCTACCTTGCCCCATTGAATGGACTGCAATTCCATCTCATTGCCCTAAACTAGTCCCCTTGACCTAATCCTTATTCAGTGAGCCCAACCCCAAATAAAAAAAAAACAAACCCCTACATTTCATAGCTAGCCTAAAACCTTTTCTTAATTCAGCCCTCTTGGCTGTGAGTTTTGTGGAGAGAGCCCTCTCTGACTTGGTAGGGCTAGATACCAAGTCAAAATCTTAGTTTGTGGTTACCTCTGTTGGGATTCCTTCCTTAGCCTTGGGAATTTGGTGGAGTGATAACATATTGTCATCATTGCCAAGGACGAAGAGACAAAATTTTCCCTAGGTGTACGATAAAGATCAATTGGAAACTGATCTGTTAGATGATAGGATCGAGTTTCGGAAAGATGATTTCATAAATGCAGTGCCTCACAGCAGATCTGGCTTCTACAAGATACACCAGATCTAATCTAGACCCTAATCCAGTTGATCCCATTAATGATTCGGAGCAATTATTTTGAAGACTTCGCAAATTCAGTCAGGACCACCTCCATTGGTAAGATCAGTATCTCTACCTGCAAAATTTCTTTCTCTAGAAAATATGCCCTATGACATAAATTTTTAATTATCTTTATTCAAGTCCAAATCTAAAACTTCCTTGTCTGATATGATTTTTGATCCTCTGAGATTATCCGAAATAAAATATTTTTTATAGTTAGATTTAAGTTCTTTAAGAGATTGGTTTTAAGAAGAAATAAAGCCTGAATCTAACCTAGACATTAAAGAGTGGATCAAATTTATCCTCCCAAAAAAATTCTTGTTACATCTGAACCTCAAACTCAGTTAATCTTAGTACATTCATTTTCACCTTCGACTTCATCATACATACCAGCTAATTCAACACTAACAATTTCATCTCCTTTACCCATTCAACCCATCCCTCTGGTTGTTAACCCAGTTCATCATCCATCCAGAATCATGGATCATTTTGGACCATTAGTGCTCCCTGCCAATATGGCTGACCTGCCTCAACGATATGGTCAAAGGATTCCCTTTTTTTATGAGAACTCTAAAATCAACTCTCGTCAACATATAACCAAAATCACAACCTTAAAAAATTTGGAGGAGTTAGATTGAGATGATGCCAAGATGCGGATCATTGCACAAAGTTTTTCAGGTGAAGTCAAAGTCAGGTTCGTGCCCTAGAAGCAAATTCAATTAGGACTCCTGCTGAATTGACTGATGCTTTCTTAGCCAGGTAGGATGAAAAGAAAAATCCTTTACAGATCCTTGCTGGATATGATTCCTTGAAACATAATCCCAATGAATCAGTCTCTGATTATAATGCTCGATATCTCAGAATTTATAATTCCATTCATAATGAAATGAAACCACCCCCTGGTTTATCCCTTCTGTGTTATCCTAATGCCTTTGATCCAGATATGGCCTATTAATTGAGAGAAATAAACCCCGCCACCCTTAAATATATGATGAAGAATTCAATAAGTGTTGAGGCAAATCTTTTAGTTAATAAGGCTAAAATTAAAGGTGAACGAAAAGTGACTATAAAAGAGGAAAAATCCACTTCATCTGATACCAAATTTGATGCCTTACTGAAACCCCTGGAGAGAATGGTTGATAAGATATCTATTTTAGATAGACAGTCTGAGCCTCAAATCAGAAATCCAAACTTTTTAGGCCAGCAACAACCTCAGTTTCAAATAAAGCAACGAGAACAAAGACCTCCCGAAGCACAACAACAACAAATTAGAACACCACTTCAGCAGAATTATGCCCAAAGCGATGAAGAAGAAGAACCGACAGTAGAAGAGAATCTTCTTTTCACAGCTGATGGTAAGCCAATTTTTCTCACCGAGGATGAAGAATATGTGGAGAATACAATTTCACCTAATGATAAAAATTTCATAATGTCAAATTACCATGAATTAGAGGTAGAATCTGATAGCTATCAGAGAGGTTACCTAAATGCATTAAGTTCCCAACAAAGACAATACACCTTGAGAGGTCGGGATGTTCCAATAACTTCACTCCCCAAGAAAAAATTTTAGCAGAAAGAATCAGCACCGAAACAAGTTCATAATAAGGGTAAAGAAATTGTAGCATTGAGTCAAAACATAAATAATCAGCCCACTACAAGTGCACCAGTCAGAGAAAAAGACATTCAGAGAAAGGAAGCTGCACCCAAAGATCATGTCAAAAAAAGGGATGTTACCACGAAAGAGATAGACAAAACTACACCTTTTAATTTTGAGTCTAAAATTTCTAAATTAAAGGTGTCTATTTCTCTTACCGAGTTGGTTAAAATTGATAAGTTCAAAAACCATTTAGCCAAGACCTTAAAAGTTGATCCTTTATCTGACATGGTTAATGTAGAAGATGACCAGACTGAGTTGATATTTGGTCCTGCCATTGATGGCCAACCCAAAGACAGTGAAGTCCCACCATTCTATTTGATTCTTAAAATTAATCAGTGCATTCTTCATAATACCATGTTAGACTTCGGGGCTTCTCACAACCTCATGCCCAAAGCCATCATGGAAAAACTTGGCCTTGGTATTACCCGCCCCTATCATGATCTATACTCTTTTGATTCTGGTCGTGTTTGTTGTTTAGATCTGATCAAAGATCTAGTGGTCTCCTTAGAACAAATCCCTACCAAAAATGTTCTTATGGACATGGTAGTCATTGATATTCCACCATGCTTCGATATGATGTTGTCAAGATCCTAGGGGGCCAAACTAAGAGGTACATTGTAGTTAGATTTTTCTTATGCCACTATCCCTATATTTGGTCAAATGAGAAAGCTTTACCGTGAGACCAAAATGAAGTACATGATCACAAATAAAGAAAGGCCTAACAATCATCCAATCAATGTTGTACATACTGATCTAGAGTCTTTTATATGGTACAATGATTCCGGTTTAAATGATATAGACTGTCAAATAGTAGAATTAGAGGATGTTCCCGAAGTTTCCAATTATATTAGAACAGTTCTAGAGGAAGAGAAACAAAATCTGCCCATTGAGACCCAATAGCCAGCAGAGAAAGTAGATAAAAATTTAGAGTAGCATGAAGAATGAGACCGCCAAATAGTGTCAAATTAGGATCAAGAATTTCAGCACCTAGAAGAAGAAGAAGATAGTCTTTGGAGCATGGATTTTGATGGTTCTATTGGCAAAGACAGAGGTGGCATGTGTTTGTGGATCCACAACCCATGGAAACAGAAAAACAAGGTCCCAAATAATGTAAGGTTATGTTACTATAAACTAGCATTTGACTGCACAAATAATGAGGCTAAATATGAAGCCCTCATTACTGGTTTGAAAATTCTAAAGAAATTAGGAGTGAAGATAATTGCATTCTATGGAGATTTAGAGTTAGTGATCAAAACAATTAAAGGTGAATACCAAGCTAATCACCTGAGAATGATACAGTATAGGAATCTAGCACTTGACATTTTAAAGATGTTTTCTGAATACATCCTTAACGTAGTGCCTAGATTGCAAAACTTGATGGCTGATTCATTAGCTACTGCTGCAAGTAATTTCATATCTACAATGTTTTCTAACAAAAATTTTGAGATCCATTTAAAGCATAGGCCCGCTATTCCAGATAACTTGAAATTATGGCAAGTTTTCTGGGATGATAAACAAGTGAACAAATTCCTGTAGAGTGAAGGAGAATTTGAAAATTTCTCTATGGATGAAGTATATGATAAAGATGATCAGGTTATTGAAACAGAATAGATTCATATTCTTCAACTCAAAGAAAATAACATTATGAAAGGTCTCATACCTTTGGAAGAGTTATTTGATCAGGATGATGTGGCAATAAAACCAACTTTGGTTCCCACAGAGAAAAGAGTCGAAGATGTGAACATAGGAACAACCGATCAGCCGAAGTTCATCAAACTCTCAAATTCCTTGCCATCAGAGGTAAAGCCCAAATATATTTATTTGTTTACTAAGTTTTCTGATGTGTTTGCTTTGAATTATTCATACCTAAAGGTGCATAATCAGGATATCATTAAGCATACAATCCCAATTAGGCCAAATCAGAAGCCCTTTAGACAGAATCTTAGGAGGATTAATCCAAAATTGTTTCCATCCATCAAGAAGGAGGTAAATAAGCTTTATAAGGCATACATCATTGTTCCAATCTGATTTTTATATTGGATCTCTAATTTGGTTATGATGCGAAAAAAGACCGGTGAGATTCAGGAATTTGAACAAAGTCTCATTAAAAGACAATTATCCACTGCCCAAGATGGATCACATTCTGCAAAGATTTATAGGAGCCATCAGGATGTCTTTGTTGGATGGCTATTCAGGTTACAATCAAATCTCGGTAGATGAAAATGACCAGGATAAGACAACATTCACGATACCATGGGGGACCTTTAAATATGCCAAAATGCCATTCGGGTTGAAGAATGTCGGAGCCACTTTCCAGCGAGCAATGGACATAGCTTTTGGTAATGAAAAAGATGTATTTCTGGCTATATATTTAGATGATATTACCATTTTTTCAAATTTAGATGAAGAGCACTTACATCATTTGAGAATTGTATTCCAGCGGTGCAGAAAGTTTGGGATTTCCCTAAACCCTAAAAAATGCCTATTTGCTATGGAAGAGGGTAAGTTGTTGGGACACATCATCTCAAAAGATGGAATATGAATAGATCCTACTCGAGTTGAATCCATTCAGAAAACATATTTCCCCATAAACAAAAAGGAAATTCAAGCCTTTAATGGTAAGATGAATTTCCTACGTAGGTTTATTCCCAATCTAGTAGAACATCCCAGAGAATTAACCAATATGCTCAAGAACGAAAATGATGTTAGATGGTCATAGAATGCCTGTAAATCATTCAGCTCAGTAAAAATTTCTTTAACTACTACCTCGGTGTTGACAAGTCCTGATTATTATTTATATTTCATCATATTTTCTTTTGCTTCTGAGCATACCTTAGCAGCAGTGCTTATGCAGAAAAAGGATGGGACAGAGCCGCCTATATTTTTTTTCATTCATACCATAAGAGATGCAACTCTCTAATATAACATAACTAAAAACATGCATTTTCCTTAGTCAAAGCACTCAAAGACTTCCAAGTTTACATTCTACACTCCCATATTCTAGCATATGTTCCGAATGCAACGGTTAAATAAGTACTTATACAGACAGATATAGAAGGAAGAAGTGGTAGGTGGATAGCAGAACTTTTAGAGTATGACCTTGAGATCAAGCCAACCAGGCTTATCAAAGGGCAAGGCTTAGCCAAGCTCATGGCTGAGTCTAATTTTCATGCGCTTGATATCAATCTCATATCAAAACTATCTAAAGAGGAAGAAAATGTAAGTTTAGTTCATATATCAGATATTTTTTCATCATCCCCTTGGTATGCTGATATTTTTTATGTTTTTATAACATTTGAATCCTCCTCTGGACATGAAAAAGAGTAAGGCAAGGTCCTTAAGACTTAAGGCTTCAAAATATTGTATTCTTAATAGTGCACTCTACTGGAAGGATCTAGGAGGAGTATTGCTCAATTTTTTGGTGGAAGATGAATCTAGAGAAGTGATGAAAGACTTTCACAAGCTGGGAGATTGTGGAGGTCATTTTTACTGGAAGACTGCGGCCAATAAAGTACTGAGAGCGGGTTACTATAGGCCTACCTTGTTTGCAGATTTGTACAAGATAGTCATGAGCTGTCATGAGTGTCAACTTTTCCAAGGTAAACGTAAGCTCTTACCTTTTCCTTTACAACCTATTTCAGTTGAAGCTCCCTTTCAGTAGTGGGTTTTGGATTTTATTGGTGAGATACACCCGCCTTCATTTGCTTAGCATAAATGGATACTCATCGCTATAGATTATTTGACAAAGTGGATCGAAGCGATCTCCACCAGGGAAGCTACTGACACAGTCATTATTCAGTTTCTTGAAGCTAACATTTTGTCCCAATTTGGTTGTCCCAGAAAGATAATCACAAACAAAGCAACTACTTTCAAATCAAAGAAAATTACATAATTCTGTAATAAATACAACATCAAATTGGGTCATTCCACAATGTATTATCCACAAGGCTGGAAGAGTCCTCCAACAAGTCTCTGGTCAATATCATCAAAAATATGCTGGAAGCTAACAAAAAGAATTGGCACAAGAAGATGATAAATGCACTATGGGAAGTCGGGTGTGTATCGAACTCGTGACCTACTCTTTGATACCAAATTTTGACACCTAATCCTAAGGGTTGGGTGAGGATATTTAATATTTTATACTAAATAATATTAGGAAATAAGGAAGGCCAAGAGTCATTGGGAGATGAATCCCAATAGCCTCACCTCCATGTATAAATACATGCACATTCTTCATCTAATACACATTCTGATTTGCGGAGTTACCCCCTGGTTTGACATGGTATCAGAGCCAGTCTCACTATTGGCATTCTTGCATGTGGTGTAACTCCCTCATTTCTGCTAACAGTCTTTTGCTCAGTCAGTTTTATGTGGCCCTATGCCTGTTGCTTCTGCAAATGGAAATAAATATATGATGACATTTATTGATGACTATGCCAGAATGTGTTGGATTTACTTATTGAAGAACAAGTCTGATGCTTTTCAAAAATTCAAGAATTTTCATGCATGGATTGAAAATGATGCACAAACTCATATTGGCTCTCTACGTACTGATAATGGAAAAGAATACACTTCAAACGAATTTGAAAATTATCTTCGTCAACATGGGATCAAACATCAAACAACTGTGCCATATAATCCCCAACAGAATGGTGTAGCTGAAAGAATGAACAGAACTATTTTAAATATGGTTCGCTCCATGTTATTTTTCAAGAATGTAAAATTGATGTTTTGGACTGATGCAGTTCTATGCGTTGTTTATATAAAGAATAGGTGTCCTTCAAGTTCAATTAGAAACAAAACTCCTTTTGAAATGTGGCATGGCCACATTCCTTCGGTAAAGCATTTCAGGGTCTTTGGGTCCACCTGTTATGCCTTGATACCCAAGGGACAAAGGAATAAACTTGGTGCTAGAAGTCGAAATTGTATCTTCTTGGGGTACTCCAATACCTCCAAAGGATATCGTCTCTATGATGAAGCCAATAAGAAGTTTGTAATAGCAAGAGATGTCATATTCCTTGAATCTTCCAAGAGTGACAAGGTTGTTGAGCGGCAACTTGATCGCCTGGATAGATTCACACATGAAAAGTCTTTCCAAGAATTTGATAATCAGATTCCACATCTTGAAGGGGGGATTCCTATATTGAATCAAACTGTGGAATCATTTCCTGAAGCACTCTCTCCCCCACATGAAGAAACAACCACATATGACACATTGAATGATGTGATTGACAAAATTGGGAGATTTAATCTTGAATCAATCCCAACTCAGTCAAATGAGCAGCCTGGGCCATCTCAGAAAGGTCCTCCCAAATGGCTGACAAAGACACTGGAGAATGTTCATCTCGATGAGGTTGAAAAAACAGGAACAAGAAGTTCCACTAAACAAAATGAAGGTGATGTAGATAATTCTAATTCTCCTGTTGATATGGATATTGCTTATAACTGTGAATTGAGTTTTTCTACAGATCATGAACCAACTTTCTTCAAAGAAGCCTCTTCCCACGATGAATGGAAAGAAGTGATGCAAAAGGAGTAGTATGATGCCTTGATAAAGAATGGCACTTGGAAGCTGGTTGATCTGCCTTTGGGAACAAAACCAATTAGCTGTAAGTGGGTCTACAAGAACAAGTATAAAGCAGATGGCTCACTTGACAAGAAAAAATCCAGGCTTGTGGCAAAAGGTTTTGCACAAAAAGAAGGAATCAATTATGAAGAAACTTTTTCCCCCAGAGAAAAATGGACCACCATCCGGACTCTCTTTGCCCTAGCAGCTCAGAATGGATGGAAAGTCCATCATATGGATGTAAAAACCGCCTTTTTGAATGGATATCTAAAGGAGAAAGTTTTTATGTCCCAACCAGAAGGATTTGTTGTAAAGGCCCAAGAACACAAAGTTTGCAAGCTTATAAAATCTTTGTATGGCCTCAAGCAAGCACCACGAGCCTGATATGAGAAATTAACCAAGCATCTTCTGAAACTTGACTTCAAACATTTTGATCTTGATGATGCAACTTTGTTTGTTAAGAAAGTTGGAAAAACAGTTCTATATCTTGTGGTGTATGTAGATGATCTTTTGATAACATGGAACAATGAGAGCTATATTGCATCCATGAAGAAAGAATTGAAGAAAGGTTTTGAAATGACTGATTTGGGTTATGTTCATTACTATCTGGGTATTGAAGTAATTCAACATCCTAAATTTATATTTCTTTCTCAAAAGAAGTACATTAGAGATATTTTGAACAAGTTTGGCATGGATGAATGCAATCCCTTAACCACTCCAATGGAACAAAACTTGAAGCTCACATCCATTGAAGGGGAGGAATTCGAGGATGCAACTAAGTATAGACAGCTTATAGGAAGTCTTATCTACCTGACCACCACCAGACTTGACATTTCATTTGCTGTTGGAATCCTCTCAAGGTTTATGCAAAAACCTTGTGAAGGACATTGGTTTGCTGCAAAAAGAGTGTTAAGGTACCTGAAGGGGACTCAAGACTTTGGACTCAAATATACACAGGTGGGTGACTTCAGCTTGATCAGATACTCTGATTCAGACTTTGATGGGGACAAAGAAACAGGGGTGTCTACTACAGGTTACACCATGAGTCTTTGATCAGGCGCTGTCTCATGGAGATCATGCAAATAGTCAGTTCCAGCAGATTCCACGACCAAGGCAGAATATGTGGCAGCAGCTGAAGCAACAAAGGAAATTGTGTGGCTCAGAAAAATCCTAGAAGATTTGCAGATGAAACAAATGTATTCAACACCACTCATGATCGACAACACTTCTGCAATAAATTTGGCCAAGAACCCAAAGTTCCATGATCGAACAAAGCACATCAATACAAAATACTATCTAATTCAACATCATGTTCAGGCCAAAACCATCCATCTACATCATTGTTCCAAAAATGAGCAAACTGCTGATATCTTCACCAAAGCACTTGGAAGAGAAATGTTTGAAAAGTTCAGATCGATGCTCTGGCTCACCAACATCCCTTCGGATTAAAGGGGGGAATGTTGACACCTAATCCCAAGGGTTGGGTGAGGATATTTAATATTGTATATTAAATAATATTAGGAAATAATGAAGGCCAAGATTCATTGGGAGATGAATCCCAATAGCCTCATCTCCATGTATAAATACATGCACATTCTTCATCTAATACACATTCTGATTTGTGGAGTTACCTCCTGGTTTGACAGTTTGGTGGAAGATGAATCTAGAGAAGTGATGAAAGATTTTCACAAGGGAGATTGTGGAGGTCATTTGTACTGGAAGACTACGACCAATAAAGTACTGAGAGCGGGTTACTATAGGCCTACCTTGTTTGCAGATTTGTACAAGATAGTCATGAGCTGTCATGAGTGTCAACTTTTCCAAGGTAAACGTAAGCTCTTACCTTTTCCTTTACAACCTATTTCAGTTGAAGCTCCCTTTCAGTAGTGGGTTTTGGATTTTATTGGTGAGATACACCCGCCTTCATTTGCTTAGCATAAATGGATACTCATCGCTATAGATTATTTGACAAAGTGGATCGAAGCGATCTCCACCAGGGAAGCTACTAACACAGTCATTATTCAGTTTCTTGAAGCTAACATTTTGTCCCAATTTGGTTGTCCCAGAAAGATAATCACAGAAAAAGCAACTGCTTTCAAATCAAAGAAAATTACATAATTCTGTAATAAATACAACATCAAATTGGGTCATTCCACAATGTATTATCCACAAGGCTGGAAGAGTCCTCCAACAAGTCTCTGGTCAATATCATCAAAAAGATGCTGGAAGCTAACAAAAAGAATTGGCACAAGAAGATGATAAATGAACTATGGGAAGACAGAGTAAGTAGCAAAATATCCATCAGTATATCTCGATTTCAAGTAGTTTATTGGGTAGATACAATTTTTCCTACTTTATTAGCAGTTCCAGTCATGAAACTTCTGCAAGAGGATGGAAGTGAAGAAAATGATATTCAAAGAAGGATCAATCAAATGATCCACTTGCAACAAACAAGAGAGGAAGTGTTCTGAAACACTTCTAAACTTCATGACAAGATCAAACAGATTTATGACAGGAAAAATAAACAGGATAATTTAAAGCTTGATGATGTGGTACTCTGTTGGGATGCAAGAAATGAAGACAAAGGTAAGCACGGTAAATTTGATAATCTGTGGAAGGGTCCTTTCTTATTTTCAGCTTCTCGTGGACAGAATGCATATCTTTTGGAAGAAATGGATGGGCAAATTTGTTTAGGAGGGCTAGCAAATGGTAGGCTCCTGAAGCACTATCTCATCTGATCTGAAACTTAAGAAAAAATTTCATCCTCATTGTATATATCAGTTTAACATTTCTGCAAGTGTGAAGTGAAACAAGCATTGCAGTTTGGAGCCCAAAGTGAAGGCCATGGAGCTTCATTGAAGCTTCCACTTTTTTTTTTCAAGTTAATTTTGCATTAGGTTAAGTTTAGTTTTTGAGTCTTTATTTCTGTTAAGTCAAATTGAGTCAGTTTCATTTAGTTTGTGTCATTGATTCTCAGAAAATCAGTCCTACCTTTCAGCGTTAGTTATTTTTTACCATATTTGGCCCAATGGATTAAAGCACTGATCTGCTCAACTCAGAGATCTGTGGTTCTTGACACCTCTTTCAGAGCTTCCATCCCAAATAAGGCCAATGTTATAGTCAGAATATGCATTCTGCCATCAGTGATTGATATAATCTATTCATTTTCATCATTCTACAATTTTTATATCATTCCATTAGGTCATGCTAAAAATTCTTTCACTGATGGTAGCTTTTCTCAATAAAACTTCACTCTCCCTTAGAATACCATATTTGCTGACTCACTCCCATGTCTCCTTGAGCATAACAAAACCTAATAAAAATTCTCTTTTCACCATGATTTGTCTCAGTCAATGTCAGTCATGAAGATCAGGTCTAAAGAGTCTCATTAGGCCATTAGGTTTTTTGTTTTTCAAGGTCATTAATCCACTCAAATAAAGCCAGCATGTATATGAGAGGGATTCAAAGAAAATTCTATCTTCCTTTACAGAAGATCATTACTTTGTAATTATTTTTTATTATTCAAGTTGTAATTATTTTAGTGATTTTTATATCAAAATTCTATTTTGATATAAAATCAAATATGTAATTTATTTTTTATTTTTCAAATGTAATTTTATGTTTTTATATGTAATAAACTATTCCCTAGTTGTCAATCCAATCATTCTGGCCAAACTGAATCAAAGAAAGTTAAGCTTCATTAGTCGATCAACCTGCAAAGAAAAAAATAGAAAGGTTAAAGAGTATTAGTGTCAAAGTTTGAAGAAGAGAAAAATGAACATAAGGAAAGTGGGTAATTCAAATAAAAAATTCAAATCCACTAAGTTATAAGGAATTCAAAAAACTCAAAGCAAATTCATTTCCTTCATTCATCCTTCAGCAATCCTCAACAAAGGAGAAATTTCGTGTTTTCATTAAGCAAATCAAAAAATTTCCAAGGTCGTTGCACGTTTGAGGGAGATGCTATGCATTTGAACTCGGTCACTCCGCGTTTTCCCGAAATCCTCAGACTGTTTTGCCTGGACGCTACGCGCTTGGAGGTGGTCACTGCGCCTTTCACTGGACACTGCCTGTTTTCTCCAAGACACTGTGCGTTTGCTCAGCAAGGAAGAAAAAACACTTCACAACCTCAAACTTCATCAGCAAGTTCCAGATCTTCGCATAGATTTTCTACAAGGCTCTCTTGGTCAGTGAGTAAACCCTAAGACACCTCCTCTGATATATTTTTTGTTTTATAAGGAATTAGAAGTGTTTTCTAAAAATAATCCCTAGTTCTCATTTTAAAACTAAAATTCCCTTCTCATTTTCATGCATATTTCCCATACCCATATTCCCTAAAACACATACAATTCCTAACACCACTAAATACTAGGGTTTACATAAACCTAGGTTCCCATTGACATTCTCATTCCCTCCATTTCCCAAAGCAATTCCTTTCACCTCACATTCCATCCATCTCATTCCATTCACCCTAGGGTTTCACATTTTAAATTCAAAAATGGTTGAAGAGGAGAACAAAGTTGTTAGTGAGGAGTAGAGACCAAAGAAAAAGTCATATTAGAAGGGAGGGAAAGTCATTATACATGAGCCAGCAAACACAAAAGATCTTATGGCTCCCCCCCTCACTGTGTCATGTTTTAAACATGTGGGTTGTTTTGAATTTTGTGAGAAAGTGCAAAAGATCCAGTATCATCCTATGTTGACAATATTTTTCATTTCCAATCTTCATGACATACAGGTCACTCTTGCTGGTGTCAAGTTAACTATGTCCACTAATATCATTGCAGCTGCTACAGGGATCCAAAATGTAGGAGAAAAGTGGTTTAAGAAAGGAAACCTTGATCATTCTTGCTATGAGGCATATCTTAAACCAAGATACAAGGATGATAAAAAGACAATTTTCCCTTTCTCTCATCTCCTTGATATATATGTCCCCATGATGAAATTCATCATGAAATAATTCACTTGTGAGGAGAGGTTTTCTAGACTCTATTCCTACCATATCCGGCTCCTCGTGCACTTCAATAGAGTCAAAATGCTTCACATACCCTATTATCTCTCCTGCAGCATTGAAAAAATGGCTTATATTGCACAAAAGAGAGATTATGGTCATCAAATGTAGGGTACTTTCCACCACTCCCTCATCAAAATTATAGTCATGTATCAGCTTGATCAAATGAACATTCCATGGGACACCTTCATATCAAATGATATTTTTACTACCCCACCTAGTCAACATGATCAGAATACCCCTTCATCGTCTCATCCTCCCACATCTATTCCTCCATCTCAATCTGTTGCTCATACATCATCACCAAGTCAATTTAATTCACCTCATATTGATCCTTCTTCTTCACCTTTCTATAACCCTACATCATCATCACATCATGATTCAGAGTCATCCAACAGTGAGGAAGATATTGAGGCAACAAGGGCTAGTTTGACTGAGGTTCACCCTTTTCCCAAAACTTATCAGAGAGGCTATAGGCATGTGTTTTCTTCACTTGGAGTGAAAGGGGCCATGCCTTCTTCATCAACACAACAGGTAGACAAAGGCAAGGAAAATGAAAAAGAGCCAAACATTGATGATGAGGAGGGAAAACATGAGACAGAGCATGAATTTTAGTTGATTGACCTAGGTGAGGAAGATGAAGACATAATTACCAGTGCAACAATTAAAGGCAAAGAGTCAAATATTAGTGAACTTGAAACTAATCTTGAGAGGGAAAATATGTAGTTGACTTCCTTGAGCAAGAAAATCAGCAGCTAAAGATCAAGCAAGTAATCAATGAGGTAAAGTGTATCAAGGCACAAAGAGAGGCAGAAAAGGCTAAATTATTTCTTGAGGAAAAAATGGAAAGGTTTAGGGAACCTGATGATGAGGAGGATCAGCCTCCAAGATAGAGACCAAGGACTATAGCGCTGAAAAGAGCTCTAGCACTTGAGAGACAAAAGGAAGTTGAGCTAGCAGACTAGCTCACACCAAATGAACTGCTTGCCCTAGAAATCAGCAAGGATGGGAAACCATGGCTTGATAGAGCTAATATAAATTTGGAGAGGTTTCTAGAGAAGGCCAACAAGGAAAATGATTTTTTGAGGACAAGGGTCAAAATTCATGCATGGAAAGAAGGAATTGCATTGGCTAAGCTCAAAAGAGCCAATGTTAAAATTGAAAATTTGACCAAGAAAGGAGAGAAAGATAGGTTAGATATACTTGCTAAGGTGTCACTCCATGCCTCAAACACTTGATGAACAAGTACCCTCACCATTTTGACAAAATTTTGGCACACTTTGCAATTTTGTTCATTTATGTGTTTTTGGGTATTTTTGCACACAGAACATTTTCCAAAGGCACATTGACCTGGACGCTATGCTATTTTTTGGGGCCTCCAAATGAAAAACGGCCACCACCAGAATGTTCATATTGATGAGGACATCAACCCTAGCAGTTTTCAAAGTTTTTGGAGGAGAACTGGTCCATCAAATGTGCCAAAAACCATCAAATTTTAATGGTTCTGCATCAAATTCTGACTAGTCGCTGTACATTTACAAGTCTTAGGAGAATAGGTCTTTGACAGGGAAAATGAGCACCATTTTCAAAACTAGAGGTATTTTGGAAACTAGACTTAGAGAGATTTCCAATGAGCTATCATGGAGTTGATTTTGACACCAGGAAGGCACTCAAAACCAGCCTTGAAAACAAGTCATTTTTCTGCTTGGACGTTGCGCGTTTGACAAGGAAATTCCATTTTTCACAATCTTCAGCAATTTTTTTATTTTCACTCCAGTTTGACTTTTTACCTTGGGAAATGAGAAATTACTGATGTAAATGGTAAATATGAATGTAAATGTCATTTTTTTACTTTTATCTAGGGTAAATACATTAGGTAAGTCAATCAGTTGAGGTGTAATGAATCAGTTTATTAGAAATAGGAATGAGTCACTTTCTCATCCTACACTCAAGCTATCAGTTCAACTTTTTGTGTAATATCTCCCTCACCTCATGGATTCGACCCCTATGGATGAGTGCAGGTGGTTTTGAGGTCTATTGAGCTCAGGTCTTTAGTGGAGTCAAAGGTTGGCATCAATTTGAAAGTTAGTGTATTGATCAAGAACCAGTTTGGCCTAGATATTAATGAAAAATTGCAGCTATTTCTTTGGGATTCATGTGGTATGAATATTTGACATATTTTTTTCACTATGATAATTTGTATGAATGTTTTGTAAGCTCATAAACCTGTTCATGTCTATTATATGTTAAATTTCAAGTTGAAAGGCAGAATTCATGTTTTTCATGCTCTGTTTTGGGAAATTTTTCATAATCTGTCCATTTTCTTCAGTTTAGGAAGAAATCATCTCATATGCTCTTCCTAGCTCCTCATATGTCTTATACCATCTCACCAATTCATTTTCAAGTGTTGAGCATTCTACCTACCTTGCCCCATTGAATGGACTGCAATTCCATCTTATTGGCCCTAATCTAGTCCCCTTGACCTAATCCGTATTCAGTGAGCCCAACCCCAAATCAAAACAAACAAACCCCTGCATTTCATAGATAGCCTAAAACCCTTTCTTTCATTCAGCCCTCTTGGCTGTGATTTTTGTGGAGAGAGCCCTCTCCGACTTGGTAGGGCTAGATACCAAGTCAAAAGCTTGGTTTGTGGTTACCTCTGTTGGGATTCCTTCCTTAGCCTTGGGAATCTGGTGGAGTTATAACAAGTCTATGTGGTATTTATATTTCGATGGTTCTGTGAACATATGGGGAGCAGGAGCTGGAGTATGGATTTAAAACTTAGATAATGATCATTCAGAAGGACACGCTTTTAGGTTAAATTTTAAATGCACTAATAACATGGTAGAATACAAAGCATTAGTGTAGGACTGCAAATTGTAACAAAACTTGGAGCCAAAAGAGTTTCTGTCGTGGGAGACTTATAAATTATCATAAAATAAATTAAAGGAGAGTATCTTGTTAATAATCCTAGACTTAGCTAATACAGAGAAACCATTCTAGACTTGATAAATTGTTTTCTTGAAACTAACTTTGTTGTTATTCCAAGAAATGAGAATATGTAGGCACATAGTTTGGCTACTTTTGCCAGCACATGCAGATTACCTTTTCAGCCAAATCTTTAGCACACTGCAGAGGTAATACATAGGCCAAAAATATCTGATAACTTGAAATATAGACAAATATTTTCACAAGACTGACAAATTTACAATTTTATGAATGTTGAGGGAGAATTTCAAAACTGTAATATAGACACTAATTGTACATTAGATTATATCATAAATAATGAGATAGATATAAGTGATGTAGATAAAATAGAACCAACTAAATTCAATAAAGTAGAAATAGATAAATTAGAAACAGTAGAAATAGAGGAATTAACCAATGATGAATCAAAAATTTTAAAACTTAAAGATAATATTTTTCCTAAGGGATTAGCCCCATTAGAAGATCTTTTTGACTCAAATGATGTAGCTAGAAAACCCAAAATGGAGCCCCTAAGGTTAGACATACAAGAATGTAACATAGGAACAGAAGAAAATCCTAAACTTTTCAAGATATCCAAAGCATTACCTCCAACTGAAAAGTTGAAGTACATTAGTTTGTTTAAATAATTTCAAGATGTCTTTTGCATAGAATTATGAAGACTTCAAGTCTTATGATACTAGCATTATCCAACATTAAATACCAATCAAAGAAAATCAGAAGCCCTTTAAACAAAAGCTTAGGAGAATTAACCCTGTTCTTATGCCATTGGTAGAAAAAGAAGTTAAAAGGATGTTTGAGGCACAAATCATAGCACCCATTAGATATTATGATTGGGTCTCTAATTTAGTCCCCACTAGAAAGAAAACAGGGGAAATCAAACTCTGTGTTGATTTCTGAAACTTAAACAAAGTGTCACTGAAAGATAACTATCCTCCCCATAAAATGGACCACATTCTACATAGGGTAGTAGGGTCATCCATAATGTCATTACTTGATGGATTTTCCGGATACAAACAAATCCTAGTCCAACTTGAAGATCAAGCAAAGACTATATTTACCACTCCTTGGGGAACTTTCATGTATTTGAAAATGCCCTTTGGACTGATGAAAGCTGGAGATAAATTCCAAAGAGCTATGGATATAGCTTTTGCAAAGGAAATACATGAATTTTTAGTCATTGAGGCTAGATGATATCATAGTATTTTCCAAAAGAGATAATGAACATCTTGATCATTTAAGAAGAGTTTTCATAAAATGTAGAAAATTTGGCATTTCCTTGAATACTAAAAAGACACTTTTTGGATTAGAATAAGGTAAACTCCTGGGACACATAATTTCAAAAGAATGTATTAGAATTGATCCAGCTAGAATAGAAGAAATCTTAAACATCATTCATCCTAGGAACATCAGATAATTACAAGCATTTCTAGGCAAAATAAATTTTCTTAGAAGATTCATCCCTAACTTAGCATAACTAATTAGGAACTTAAACAACATGTTAAAGAAAGATTCAACACTTAAGTGGACAGTAGAGGCTAAGAAGTCTTTTGAAGCAGTCAAAGAAGCACTTACTAAAACACATGTCCTCATAAGTCCTAACTTTAGCAAAGATTTCATAATTTTTTCATTTTCTTCAAAACACACCATTGCAACAGTATTTTTGCAAAAGAATGATGAAGGTCTTGAACAACCCATTTCTTTTTTTAGTAAAACCTTAAGAGATGCAACACTAAAGTACAATAATATGGAAAAATAAGCACTTGCTTTAGTGAAAGCTATAAAAGATTTCATAGTGTACATTTTGTACTTCCACATAATTACATATGTTCCAAATTCAATTGTAAAGGACATTCTAACTCAGAATGGGCCTAATGGGAAAAGAAGCAAATTGATTGCCACAATACTAGAATATGACATTGAAATTAAGCCTACCAAATTGATCAAAGGCCAAGTTTTAGCAAAATTCATGGTTGAATCGAACTGTCGGGCCTTAGATATAAATTCCATTGCTGCCCTAGATGATAAAGAAGATATGGTGACTCCAAAAATCAATGAAGCTTTCATATATTCACCCTGGTATGCAGAATTTTTTATTTTTTTTACTCAACCTACAAGCTCCTCTTGGTTTATCTATAACTAAAGGTATATTTTTTAAAAAGCAATGAACTATTGTATCATAGATAATGCTTTATTTTGCAAAGATCAAGGTGGCATCCTATTGAACTATTTATTAAAAGATGAAGCTGACGAAGTAATGTAGGAATTTCATGCAGGAGATTGTGGATGACACCTCTACTGGAAAATAACTGCTAATAAAATTTTGAGGGTAGGTTTTTACCGGCCCACTCTTTTTAAATTGTTTTCTTGAAACTAACTTTGTTGTTATTCCAAGAAAGGAGAATATGTAGGCACATAGTTTGGCTACTTTTGCCAGCACATGCAGATTACCTTTTCAGCCAAATCTTTAGCACACTGTGGAGGTAATACATAGGCCAAAAATATCTAATAACTTGAAATATAGACAAATCTTTTCACAAGACTGACAAATTTACAATTTTATGAATGTTGAGGGAGAATTTCAAAACTGTAATATAGACACTAATTGTACATTAGATTATATCATAAATAATGAGATAGATATAAGTGATGTAGATAAAATAGAACCAACTAAATTCAATAAATTAGAAATAGATAAATTAAAACAGTAGAAATAGAGGAATTAACCAATGATGAATCAGAAATTTTAAAACTTAAAGATAATATTTTTCCTAAGGGATTAGCCCCATTAGAAGATCTTTTTGACTCAAATGATGTAGCTAGAAAACCCAAAATGGAGCCCCTAAGGTCAGACATACAAGAATGTAACATAGGAACAGAAGAAAATCCTAAACTTTTCAAGATATCCAAAGCATTACCTCCAACTGAAAAGTTGAAGTACATTAGTTTGTTTAAATAATTTCAAGATGTCTTTGCATGGAATTATGAAGACCTCAAGTCTTATGATACTAGCATTATCCAACATTAAATACCAATCAAAGAAAATCAGAAGCCCTTTAAACAAAAGCTTAAGAGAATTAACCCTGTTCTTATGCCATTGGTAGAAAAAGAAGTTAAAAGGATGTTTGAGGCACAAATCATAGCACCCATTAGATATTATGATTGGGTCTCTAATTTAGTCCCCACTAGAAAGAAAATAGGGGAAATCAAACTCTGTGTTGATTTTCGAAACTTAAACAAAGTGTCACTGAAAGATAACTATCCTCTCCATAAAATGGACCACATTCTACATAGGGTAGTAGGGTCATCCATAATGTCATTACTTGATGGATTTTCTGGATACAAACAAATCCTAGTCCAACTTTAAGATCAAGCAAAGACTATATTTACCACTCCTTGGGGAACTTTCATGTATTTGAAAATGCCCTTTGGACTAATGAAAGCTGGAGATAAATTCCAAAGAGCTATGGATATAGCTTTTGCAAAGGAAATACATGAATTTTTAGTCATTGAGGCTAGATGATATCATAGTATTTTCCAAAAGAGATAATGAACATCTAGATCATTTAAGAAGAGTTTTCATAAAATGTAGAAAATTTGGCATTTCCTTGAATACTAAAAAGACACTTTTTGGATTAGAATAAGGTAAACTCCTGGGACACATAATTTCAAAAGAAGGTATTAGAATTGATCCAGCTAGAATAGAAGAAATCTTAAACATCATTCATCCTAGGAACATCAGATAATTACAAGAATTTCTAGGAAAAATAAATTTTCTTAGAAGATTCATCCCTAACTTAGCATAACTAATTAGGAACTTAAACAACATGTTAAAGAAAGATTCAACACTTAAGTGGACAGTAGAGGCTAAGCAGTCTTTTGAAGCAGTCAAAGAAGCACTTACTAAAACACCTATCCTCATAAGTCCTAACTTTAGCAAAGATTTCATAATTTTTTCATTTTCTTCAAAACACACCATTGCAACAGTATTGTTGCAAAAGAATGATGAAGGTCTTGAACAACCCATTTCTTTTTTTAGTAAAACCTTAAGAGATGCAACACTAAAGTACAATATTATGGAAAAATAAGCACTTGCTTTAGTGAAAGCTATAAAAGATTTCATAGTGTACATTTTGTACTTCCACATAATTACATATGTTCCAAATTCAATTGTACAAGACATTCTAACTTAGAATGGGCCTAATGGAAAAAGAAGCAAATTGATTGCCACAATACTAGAATATGACATTGAAATTAAGCCTACCAAATTGATCAAAGGCCAAGTTTTAGCAAAATTCATGGCTGAATCAAATTGTCGGTCCTTAGATATAAATTTCATTGCTGCCCTAGATGATAAAGAAGATATGGTGACTCCAAAAATCAATGAAGCTTTCATATATTCACCCTGGTATATAGACATTATTATTTTTTTTACTCAACCTACAAGCTCCTCTTGGTTTATCTATAACTAAAAGTATATTTTTTAAAATGCAAGCAATGAACTATTGTATCATAGATAATGCTTTATTTTGGAAAGATCAAGGTGGCATCCTATTGAACTATTTATTAAAAGATGAAGCTGACGAAGTAATGTAGGAATTTCATGCAGGAGATTGTGGATGACACCTCTATTGGAAAATAACTGCTAATAAAATTTTGAGGGTAGGTTTTTACCGGCCCACTCTTTTTGCAGATGTCAGAAAGTATGTGACCTCCTATCACAAATGTCAGATATTTGAAGGGAAGAAGAAACTCTTACCATTAGCCCTCAAACCTATCTCTATAGAAATTCCATTTCAACAATGGGGTTTAGACTTCATTGGTTAAATTCACCCACCCTCCCCAACCCAACATAAATGGATATTGACAGCTACTGATTATTTTACCAGGTGGATAGAAGCTATCTCTTCTAGACAAGCCACAAACTCTGTCATTATCTCATTTCTTGAAAACAACATCCTTTCTAGATTTGGATGCCCACAAAAGCTCATTATTGATAATGTTGTTGCCTTCAAATCCAAGAAAATGATAGAATTTTGTAAGAAATACCATATCAACCTAAGCCATTCCAATGCCTATTACCCTCAAGTTAATAGATTAGAAGAATCATCAAACAAAAGCCTAGTCAACATCATCAAGAAATTATTAGAAGATAACAAGAAAACCTGGAATAAGAGGTTGGTTAATGCCTTATGGGCAGACAGACTAACTACAAAAAAATCTATTTCTACATCTCCCTATCAATTAGTATATGACATGGATGTTGTTTTTCCATCCTCATTGGGAGTGCCAGTGATGAAAATGATTCAAGAGCTGCAAGTATAACCAAATGACATCCAAAGGAGGATAAATCAAACAATTCATTTGTAGCAAACCAGGGAAGAAGTTTATATCAAATTCCATGTGATTCAACACAAAATCAAGAAGATATTTGATAAGAAAACTAAAACAAATGATTTTTTCATAGGTGATCAAGTACTCAAATGGGATCCCAGAAGAGAAGAAAAGGGAAAACATGGCAAATTTGACTTTCTCTAGAAGGGTCCATACATCATTTATGGTTATAGAGGAAATAATGCATTTTTCTTGAAAGAATTAGATGGAAAAGATCCACGAGGTGGACCTGTCAATGGTAGAATGATGAAGCACTAATTTTCTCCAGATTAACCATTATTTCATTTGTTTGACTTTGTTTATTGTAAATACCATTGTAAAGTTTAGGTTGGATTGGATGATTATCTTTTAAAATTTGAAACCTGAAGAGAAGGCCCTAAGATTTGAAATATATAACATCATATGTTTGAATAAAGAAAATCATAGAAAGCAGTTCCAAGGCAAGCAAAGTCATAGTTCCAAGGCCACTGATCAGAAAGTTCTTGACATCTCACTAGGAGATGTCATCCCCAAGTGGAGCCACTATTAGGGTCCTATAATAATAGGGATCATAATTTTGAATTGACTATGTTAGGTCTTGTAATATTGTACATACCTAAAAAATTGATGAGACCTCGCTCTGGCGACGGCTCTGCAACTTAGGGTTTCCTGGAAAACCCTGCAACGGCTCAGTCTGTTTGCCATCAGTCGCACCTTCCTGTCCATTACCCTCCGCGCTTCTGAAGCTTGCCGACATTGTCAGTTCCTTCACGACTAACCCACAGGGGGGGGGGGCGCAAAGCCTTCCCCTTCAGCCGAGACCGAGCATCAAACGCCAGATCTGACAAATCACTCTGAACCAGCTCAAGGACACACTGCCACAAGAGATTCCCTACGGCAAGACACGACAAATGCTTCTGCTGCGTAGTCAGAAAAGCACAGTGTAGAGCAAGAAGGCAAGAATGGCCAAAAGGAACAGCCCAAGGTCACGTCAGCGACCTGCAAACCCATAGTTGTGGAAAGGCCCAAAATAGAGCTCCCTAGTCACAGAATCAATGGACAAATCCAGTTCATGAGAGATCATGCTCTCATTGGAAAATTTATTGGGTACTGGCCAACTAAAAAAGCCTTGTACGGATGGATTGCGGCCAAATGGAAACCCAAGGGGCACGTCACTCTACAGTTAGGCCCAAAGGGATTTTTCACTGTGATATTAATTTGCATCGAAGATCGGAACAGGGTCATGGATGGTGGCCCTTATTTCTTCAACTCAGCCGGTCTATATTCAAGGGAGTGGGTTGAGAGATTCAACCCTGACAAGGAGGATTTCAGCTGGGCACCCGTTTGGATCCGGATGTACTCGCTCCCGCCGGAATATTGGGATGAAGATTTGCTGAGAGACATTGGCAAGGGGCTAGGAGAATTTATTAAAATATCTGAAGAAACGAAGCTGCACAGATACACATCCTACGCCGGTATATGCATCTTCATGCGCCTGGACAAGCCACTTCCAGACTCGGTAAGTCTCTACCATGATGACTTTGAATGGATTCAGCCCTTATATTTTGAACATGTGCCCTTTCGCTGTCGCAAATTTCACGCTCTTGGTCATCTTTTTAGGGACTGCCCTTTGAATGCCAAACCCCAAACCCCTGACCACTCAGATTCGAAAGCCCAAGATGGTTTTACCAAAGTATCCAATCGAAGAAGAGCGCATAAGAAACCTTCCTCCGAGAAAAAGACCCAGCAGGATAGCGCCTCTGTTCCCTCCACTAGCAATAGCTTCGAGGTTATAGCAAAAAACCCGAATGACCTACCTCAGCACACCACGCCAATCCCTCCGATGACCCTTCCTACATCTCCCCCTCATAGGCCGAGCCAATCTCCTACTCCATCACCCCTGAATGATAACTTGGGAATCCCCTATGTGACTCAGAAGGATCTAGATTGGAAGCCAAATGGCATGGATGTGGACTGCATCCCCAGTCAGCTTCTGCAATCTACATCCACTCATGCCGAGCATAGTCAAACGCAACATATGGAAGAAGAACCGGAAAGCATCGATTTGGGAGGTCTTGACATATTGGAACTGGAACAAGCATGCAGAAGGAGAGAATACGACAAGATTCAAGAGCACCAACTCAACACCCTGGAAGTCATCATTTCCAGGGCTTACCATCAGCAGCAACTAGGCATACAACCGGGCAGTCAATGGGATGGCAGCTTCTCCCCCAAATATTCTAAAAAATGGGGAAGAAAGACTGATCTACAAAGAACTATCACAATAGGGAAAATCCTGGTGGACTCAGGCAGATATGCAAAATTGACAAAGTACTATAAGCCCACAAATAACAGTGAATCATGAAGCTCACTTCATGGAATTTAAGAGGGCTCAACAGCCCCGGGAAACTGAGAATGATAAAAAACATGATAAGGCAGGAACAACCCCAAATCTTCTTCATGCAGGAAACAAAATGTAGTAGCACCACGCTTGGTCAAATCCTTTCTAAAGCATGGCCAGGTAGTCACTCGGTTGCAGTGGATGCCTCTGGTGCCTCAGGGGGATTGGCAATTTCATGGAATATGCAAGCCATCACGCTCTCATATTTTCATGCTTCTCATCACATCATTCAGGCCACTTTTCACATCATTGGAACTAACGTTCATGGACATCTCACCAACATCTACTTCCCTCAGGAAGCAGGCAACAAAATTGCTCTACTTGACATAATTGAGGCTCTCAATCTCAACCAACTCCATCCTATCTGGATCATTGGAGGAGACTTTAATATGATTACCAAGCTGGAGGAAAAGCAAGGAGGGCGAGTAAAACTAGATCAGGAGAATAGTCGCTTTAAAGACTTCATCCAAAACAATTTATTGATCGACTTGCAATACTGCGATGGAATGCACACCTGGTGCAATCGTAGAGCGGGAAGGCAACAAATCGAATCCAAACTTGATAGATTTCTCATATCTGACAATGAAATTCATATTGGAGGCGACATCACGGCATCCATCCTTCCTTATGTAGGCTCAGACCATTGGCCGATTTCTCTCCAATGGCAAAGACCAGGTGACTCCACCAGACGCCCTTTTCAGTTCGAAGCTTTTTGGCTCACACACCCCACTTTCAATGACCTCATCAGGTCTACCTGGACTAACTTCCCTAAGGCAAAAGGATAAAAAATGTATCAGCTTCAACATAAACTAAAATTCCTGAAAACTCAGATCAAGCGCTGGAATCAAGAGACTTTGGGAAATATCTTCTAAGCACAGCAAGACTTAAACAAATAAATGAGAGAACTCTAGCAACAGATAATATCAGAGGGCCATATGGAAGGGACTTTGGAAAAGGAGAAGCGCATTCACCATCAATTGGAAGAACGCAGAAAGCAGGAAGAAATTCTATGGAAGCAAAAATCCTGTATCAGATGGTTGAAGGAAGGTGAAAGGAACACCAAATTCTTCCATAGAACTACAATATAGCGTAGAATGCACAATACCATTACTTTCATACAGAAGTGCGAGGGGGATAGAGTGGAAAGCCATGCAGAGATCGAACAGGAGTTCATCAATCACTTCAAAGAGGT
Organism: Pinus albicaulis; assembly: GCA_034641835.2. Taxonomy (NCBI): domain Eukaryota; kingdom Viridiplantae; phylum Streptophyta; class Pinopsida; order Pinales; family Pinaceae; genus Pinus; species Pinus albicaulis. The sequence continues at coordinate 169,922 of JAXQQM020085745.1, forward strand.
TCATCAGGAACCCCCAATCGATAGACAACCTGCAATTGACAAGATCAATCATAATATTCCAAAAATCATAACAGAAGAACACAACCAACTCCTTCTCAGACCTGTCTTGTCTCAGGAGGTGGACCTAGCCATGCATAAGCTCAAGGAAGGCAAAGCCCCTGGTCCGGACGGCTTTACCACCACCTTCTTCCACTCTTTTTGGGATCTCATCAAAGAGGAGGTTTGGTCGGTGGTGGAGGAATCACGCACTCTTCATTGGATTTTACCAGCTTTGAACTCAACCTTTATAGCCCTCATCCCAAAGGAAGAGAACATCAGTACTCCAGGCAAATTCTGTCTGGTCGCTCTATGCAATGTAATTTACAAGGTGATAGCCAAAGTCATCGCTAACAGGTTGAAGCCACTACTGCCCTTACTCATTTCTCTGGAATAGTCTGGATATGTAGAAGGACGACAGATATTGGATGGCATAATTCTCACTCATGAAGTCATACACTCCCTCAAGCACTCCAAACAGGCAGGTATGCTTCTCAAAATTGATCTCTCCAAAGCCTTTGACAAATTAAGCTGGCTCTATATTCAAAAGATGTTGACAGCCTTTGGTTTCTCTCCAATGTGGATTCGATGGATTATGAGTTTAATTTCCTCTTCTTTTTTCTTGATCCTCTTAAACGGAATTCCCTCACGACCTTTCAAGCCTTCCAGAGGTATTCGACAAGGAGATCCTCTTTCCCCATTCCTTTTTGTCCTTATTGCGGAAGGCCTAGGGCGTCACATTAAACATGCTCTCCTCACCTAGCATCTCAAGGGTCTTTCTGTCCACAGCTCTCCTGCCATTACTCATCAACAATTTGTCGATGACAACATGTTGTTCGGGTACCCCTCAGTTCAGGAAGCCTCCACCTTTAAATCCATTTTGAATGATTTCTCGGATGCCTCTGGGATGAGTATAAATAAGGCCAAATCACAGATCTTCTTCTTTCATACCCCCCTTGTCACTCAGAATGCCATTGCCCACATCCTGGGCTTCTCCACTGCTTCCTTACCCTCCAAATACCTAGGAGCTCCCTTAATTGATTCGGCCATTAAGCACACCTCATGGCGTTTGCTTCTGGAGAAACTTGAATCACGTTTCACCCTCTGGACACATCGGTCACTGAATATTTCTAGCAGATCTGTACTAATCAAAGCAGTGCTTTAGGCGATGCCCCTCTATCTTTTTTCTATTCTGGCAGCACCTAAATGGGTACTGAAAAAAATAAAAGCTCTTCATCGCAATTTTCTTTGGGGTGCAACAGGAACACACCAAAAATGGGCCTTGGTAAAGTGGACAACAACTTGCCAATCAAAAGAACGAGGGGGCATAGGGCTAAGAGATCTAAAGCACAACAATGAAATAATGGGTGCGAAAATATGGTGGCAATGGATCTCCTCTCCCAACAAACCATGGGCAGCCCTCTGGACGTCTAAGTATGCCAATCATAGACCGCCGGAAGAGTTAATCAGATTCACTCCCATTGAAAATGGATCCCTAATATGGAATGCAGCCCGACAACACTACGCGCTCATCCAACAACACAGTTTCTGGGAGATAAGGAACGACTGCTCTGCAAGATTTTGGACGGACGCATGGCAACAACTACCTAAGCCGAACATCATCTACACTCCACCTCCAAGCCAAGAGTGGGAGGAGAAACAACAGGAAACAGTTCAACAACAATGGACGCCGGAGCCTACACAGGGGTACAGGAAATGGACGCAGATTGATAGACTAATCAAAAATGCAGACAATCAGGTCAAGGAGGTCATGGAGCGTGAACTCCAGAACAGGCGCATAAGGATTTCCAATGGAAGGGACATCCTCAGATAGGGATACACACCAAAAGGGTCCTTTTCCACCAAAGAGGAGTACAAAATCATAAGAAATGATCCAATGCCCCTGGATCCCATTTGGAGCAGAATTTGGTCTTCAGGCATCTGGCCCAAAGTGTCTTTCTTCCTCTGGCTTTTGGGGCACCGAAAGATCCTCACGTGGGACAATCTCCGGAAAAGAAACTTCCATGGGCCCTACATTTGTCCCAACTGCAACGCTTAGGAAGAAACTCTCTAGCATCTCCTAAACTCTTGCCCTCTAGCCATCCAATTTTGGGAGAAGGCCAGCTTCCGCTGTCAAAAGAATTGTAGAATGTCTGATGATATAAATGATTCCATTCGACATTGGCACCAGCACCCCTACAAAAATGAACATCTCAACCAACTTTGGAGATTGATTCCCGGTCTTCTTCTCTAGACTATTTGGAAAGAAAGGAACAAGCGTATATTCAAAGATCAACGCACTCCTTTAGACACTATATGGGGCACCCTCTGTCTTAATCTCCAAGAGACCTTGAATCTTCAAACCTGGAAACCACAAGATTATCCCACGCAGGCCAATGAAAAAACCATCTGGGAGAATTGGAGCATACAACTGTCTCAAAGTATGCACAGTTGCAGCCTTATGAAAGGCCACAACATCAGAGAGCTCTCTTGGACCCCCCCTCCTCAGTTTTGTTTCAAGCTCAACTTCAATGGAGCTTCTAAGGGAAATCCAGGAAAAGCTGGATTTGGTGGTGTCTTCAGAGATCATAAGGGTCTGCCTCTTCTAATATTTTACGGTAACATTGGATGGGATACTAACAACTCCACTGAATTGGAAGGTCTCTGGAAAGGTCTACTCCTATCCCAGCAACATGGCTTTCACCCTCTGGTGGTAGAAGGGGACTCCCGAATCCTCATCAATATGGCCAATCAACTCCTCAATGGGACACATGCGCATAAAATTGCTAACAGCTGGAGACTTGAAGCCAGATTGGAAGTGATTGAACAATGGCTCCAAACTAATAGGGTTTTCATTTTCCAACATGTGATGTGTGAAGGCAACAAGGTGGCTGACCTTCTGGCCAATGTGGGGGTGGATAATAAGCACACTCTTCTCACTGGAGCCCTTGAAATAGTTTAGAATCATGATCAAAATCAGGAATGCAAAACACTCATCCAAAGGGATGCAAATCTCCCGGATGCGGGTGCTCCGACGGATGTCTGATTCGATGGGACAAAGGTGTGGCGAGGTGGTTCGACACCTGCCCACCCCGGAAATCAAAGATCTCAGTGTGATTTGTAATGGATTTGTGCATTTAAATCTCGCAGAAACCAAAGGATCCGGCCCAACTAGTTTTGTACCTCACCTCATGCCCACCGATTTGGCCTCTGCTATCACTCGCTTCTGCGCAGATCTCTTCAATGTATCAGTAATTATGGGGGATTTCCAACAAGCGTGCAGGAAGATTAAGGGGTGGAGTCACGATAAGACCATGATGCCAAGGTCTCAAACACATTGCGTCTGCCTCCTTCTCCTCTCTGGTATCAAATCGGCTCTCTACCTGCATGGAATCGTTATTGTCAATCCTGCTGTTGAGGAGGTAAATCCCCTCTGCGGACAGAGGCGATCCCTACTAGCCCAGCAGGGGTCTAGCAACAATCAAACAATGTTATGACACAAGCTCCTAGCTACGAATGAAAGACTTGGGATAGAAGCCTACCTGGATTCCAACGCCACGATCTGAAGAAGAAACGTCCCTGTTCCTCAGCCTCGGCAGATCACAATCCCTCCACGATCTCCGCGGATGAACACCTGCACATGGAAGAAACGAACAGATACAAGCATAGAAACCAGCATACGTAACTAAACATCAGTCAGAAAGGACGTTACCCGCATTAACATGATGGAAAACGGAGTGGAACCATAATCATAATCATCTATTAAATAATAAACGAAGAGAGATTACAACCAAGTTCTGACGTCGCGGTCTCCTTCGGATGGGTCTCCAGTCATCCACGTCTCGCAAAGCTCGCCAAGGAAAGGGAAAACCTCTCCGGAGTCTCTTGACAATGGTCTCCTTACTTGAGTCAGCCTTAAGGGAAAGAGGGGATTCTTTACAACACAAAGGCTTTTGGGAATATGGAGATTCAGAGCTTAGGCACTTCAAGACTAGCTTGCCATGGATTTGAGCAAGCTTTTATAGATGGGGAAGGAGGGAGTTGGGATCCCTATTATTATGGGATTAGCCCTATCAACAAGGAAGGTTCCATGGGAGGTGGCAAAACCACTTCCCTTCCATAGAACTCCCGCAGCCAAACCTCCCAACTCAAGATAGGCAATGGTTTATGAGTTTGTTGGAACTCAACTTCCGCCATCTTTATTTAAAAAACAGTCCCTAATTTGGGTGGCGCGACTACTGCTCTATGACAGAGCGCCAGTTGGCGCGACCTCTTTGCAGGATTTTCCCCATTGGCGCGAGTACTGAACCGACTGCCCGCGCCAATGCCAAAAGGGATGTTTTTCATGATTTTTGCAAGGAGATGTCTCAAGGGCAAATGAAGCTCATGCTTAGAGGAATGCATTGATGGATTTTTCAAGGCATGACAATGTTCACAGATCACAAAATGGGTCCTCCATTGTGCGGGATGGGGAATGGTAGGGACGGTGACAAATTACTGTGTAACACCTGCTATTTTGAGCAGTCTGAAGGGGGTTCATCTCTTGAAGCAGCGCTCCAGTTCGATTGAAGTGAAACCTCTTCTGCACATTCGTCATTTGTCTCAAATCACTGTTCTAGTCTCAAGTTCTCATACCCCTGCCACTGTGGCTGCTTGGATACATTTGGTTTCTGTAATGCCTCGCTTGTGCCACAGGATTCAGAGTCGTCGTGGAGGCACAAGGGGCCATCCTGCAAGAGACCACTCCAGCCCATCCTCGGTCTCGACCTCTCTCTCCAGCGGCATAATGCCCGGCCATTACCCTCACACACGCAGTGGAAGGGGGCGCTATCTTGACACCCATCATGGTTGGAGCTCCCCTGCTCCCTGCCCTCCTGCTACCTCGCCTTCTCCCACAACAGGCTCTGCGCGTTTTACCTTCACCAGCTCCCTGATTCGCCCAAGAATCACTGCGCTCTTCACGGTGGTTTTTCATGAGGAGTCCAGCGCCCTTCTTGCTGGCCCTGAGATGGATCCTGCCCAGACTTCGAATTTTCAGATGGGGGCTGGCAATGCATCATTGCAGGTGTCGGAGGTTCCAGCCAGCAGCGTTCCTGATGTGGTTATGGCTCCAGCTGATCCTGGTCCCTTTGAATCCGAGGAAGCTCTGGCCAGAGACTTGATGGCTTCAGGTTGGTGTCGAATTGTAGAAGAGCCTCCTGATGATTAGTATGCCTTCTTCTTGTCTTTCTTATGTTCCTACTGCCCACACTATTGGGCTTGTCTTTTTTCAAGTGGTTTCAAGGTTTTTCAGCTTATTTTTGTATAATTTTGGTCCTATGCAAACTCAGGAAAATCACAACTGGCTCCCCTGCGTGGGTTTTGGCTATCTTTGTCTGACTGGTTTCCCGATCAAAGGGCAGTCTCCACAACTGGATTTCATGACATTTCTGCCTCCAAGGCAGTAGTTTTTGACTGCGGTCACGTTGTATTTTTATCACTCTGTTAATATATTACTATTATTTAGAAAAAAAAATTATTGTACATACCTTTGATTTTTGCAATTTTTTTCCCATATCAAAAAATGAAAAGAGAGTGTCCTAAAAGAAAAATCAAAGGACCAAAAGAAAGAAGATCAAAAAATGATATAAAATATGAACCCCACAAAAATAAACAAAAATAAATCCTAAAAGTGTTGCACATTCAAATGCCACTACTCTTAGTTTACTTTACTATGCAAAAAAAAATTGTGTAGCTTGTCCAAAATGCCACAATTCATGATGATCATACATTTTAATCTTGATTCATTCATGCTTTTAAATTTGATGTCATGATAGTTAGTGAATAAATATTTGACCAAACCATTTAATCTTGGCATATCAGTAGTTAGGTATAGAATAAAATGAGCTCATAAGTTTAATTTGAGCCATTGGAAATTATAAAGTTAGAAATAGGTTAGTTCGCTTATCAAAAGAAAATAAAAGGGCCAGCAAGCTCAAATGCACCCAATAAAGGAAGTAAAAAATGTTAGGGTAAATAAAGGGTAGGTAGATTACTTTCACAAGTAATGAAAAGCATCAATTGGTTCATCTCATATCACTAATATCTTTCTAAACCATTCCCACTTGCTAAAAACCCTATTTCCACTCTTGGAAGTCATTTTCCCTTGTAAAAAATTCCCTTTCCCCTTAATCTAACCCTTTTCCCTTCCTAAAACCCCTTTTCCATCACTAAAACCCCTTCCCCTTTACTAACTTTGCATTCTCATAAAAAACATGAAAAACCCACTTATCCAAATTTTGCAGCGCTTAATATATATTGAATCCCGCCATCACATTTTCCCGATATCCCTTTATTTTTATTTTTTAACCTATAGTTTTATATTACATTAATCCCCCACTATCATTATAAAACCCCACATATATATTCCTAACCGACCTTATATTAAAACCCTTCCACTTTATATTCCCAACCCAGATTTATATTAAACCCGCTTTCATTTAAACTTCTGCTTAACATTTCCCGGCCCCACTTTTATTCTAAACCTCTGATTTAACCTTATTTACCTAACCCCACCGCTTGAAATCCCCCAACTCATCCATTCGCCCAATCCTATCCAATCAGATCTAACGACCCATAAGCCTTTTCGCATCCCCGCATGTCTGATGTTTAAAACCAATGGGGGGGGGGGGTGGTTGGGGGGTGTGAAATGGGTGGTTTCACACCCTCACCCCTTTTCCACGTGACACTCCCACAGCTTATTGCACCCCCCATCCTAAAAACCACCAAACAACTTTTCATCATGCGATAATATTCCAAACTACCTTCGCGCCTTGCGATAAAAACCACCGTTGTTTGAAATCAAACCCCCACACCATGTAATTAAATACGTCCAATTAAAAAGTAATAAAACTTGCCCGAAACCATTTTCCCACTATTGATGTTATTTGCGGAAGAAAAGAAAAAGAAGCCATTGCCGAACAGAGCTGAAACCCACTGCTCCCTGAACCTTCTGCACGATCAAAATCACCATTTTAAAGGTAATCCTAAGCACCTGAGACCATTACTTAAGCACAGAAAAGTAATAATTACTAATCGAACGAATTAATGACCTCCCAGAGTATTATATCCATAAATACTCTGAAACCACCTGTGGTAGATGTTGACCATGCCCCTCTGGCTGATAAGGACTTCAAAATTAGTGATACAATCACTGATTTCAACCTTTTAGAGCTCCACTACTAGAGCCATGACAAATTCATTGACCAGGCAGATGATATCCATCTGTAGGTGTTGGCAATATGATGCAGAGTGTTGTCCTTGATGGCAACCCACTTGATGAAGATGATGGCATCCTACTTAATGAAGTTGTTCTTGATGCTTGATGAGTTTATTAATGATGTAAATCTGATGTTCTACAAGTAGCTCAGAAGTACCATAGAAAGAAATATCAGTAAGGGCCAGAAAAATGATGAAAAGTGTGTAACACAAAGCATACGCGGGTTTGTTTAGGAGAAGTAGTGTATGCACGCGGAAAAGTACGTGCCAAGTCACGTATGCTCAATTGCGCTCTAAAAGAATAAAACCAGGGGTTGCTACCATGGTATTGACCCATTGTATTGAGCGCTGGATTGTGTATGTGATCCCGTCCAGGAATACCATCGGAAGTTGTGTGGTTTTGGCTCATGGTATTGTCAAAGGCTAGATCTATTTAAGAAGAAGAAATTCATTGTGCAAAAGTGTGTGCATGAGTCTGGGTTTGAATGAATACTTCCCTCTGAAGTATATCTGAATGAAAGGGTAACAGTTCATTGATAGATTTGAATCTATGATGTACCTGTGAATATGATGAAGGTTCAAGATCACTAAATTCAGAAATGATGAATCTCTAGGAAGATCTAAAAAGAAGTATTGAATACCTGGCGCAAATCTGATAAAGAAATTGAATAAATCTGGGTAAGTTCATAAATCTGGTCTGTTCTGCAAAGTTTATCTTTTATAGATCTATACACAAAGTTTGTCTCATGAAACGCATGTATAATTGATCCACTAAATAAAGGAGAAAATGCTATTAGGGCTTTCTAAAATGCACAAATGGTTACTGCTGGTTCGTCTCTATAAAAGTGCTGTATGTACGCGGGTCTCTGACATAAAAGCGTATGGTATCTAAATTTATGGTTGCTCAAGGTTAATGTGTTTCTAGACATCTATTCTGAAGTCTGGTTTATCTCTGATATTCTGGTTACAGTGGTTTCACTGTTCTGTTTGAAGCATTGGGGAAAATATGTTTGTTGAAAATGAAGGGTTGAGTTGAAGCTATTTGATCCACCTTGAAAATTGATGAAACTTGGTCTACAGTGGTACTGAAGGTCAAGCCTTCAGTGAGGGGGTAGTGGCTCCCTACCATTAGTAGCTGGTAAACGAGAGCAGGGGTAGTAGCTCCCTTCCAGGAGAGGCTAGAGTGGTGGTTGTTGCTTCCTTCCAGAGAGGGCCGGGTAAACGAGGGTTGCGCCATGGTATTGACCCATTGTATTGAGCGCTGGATTGTGTATGTGATCCTGTCCATGAATACCATCGGGAAGTTGTGTGGTTTTGGTCGTGCAGCGCAAAGGCTGTGATCTATTTAGTAAGAAGAAATTCATTGTGCAAAAGTGGTGTGCATGAGTCTCGGGCTTGAATGAATACTTTCCAAGTGTATCCGAATGAAAGGGTAAACATACCATTGATAGATTTGAATCTATGATGTACCTGTGAATATGATGAAGGTTCAAGATCACTAAATTCAGAAATGATGAATCTCTAGGAAGATCTAAAAAGAAGTATTGAATACCTGGCGCAAATCTGATAAAGAAATTGAATAAATCTGGGTAAGTTCATAAATCTGGTCTGTTCTGCAAAGTTTATCTTTTATAGATCTATACACAGGTTTGTCTCATGAAAAACGCATGTATACGTGGATCCAATTAAATAAAGGAGCATATGCGCAGTTAGGGCTTTCTTAAAAATGCACAAATGTATACGCGGGTTCGTCTCATAAAAAGCGCGTATGTACGCGGGTCTGATTAAGTAAAAGCGCGTATGGTATCTAAACTTATGGTTGCTCAAGGTTGAATGTGTTTCTGGACATCTATTCTGAAGTCTGGGTTATCTCTGATATTCTGGTTACAGTGATCTCACTATTCTGTTTGAAGTATTGGGCAAAGTATGTTTGTTGATAAGTGAAGGGTTGTATTGAAGCTGTCTGATCCAGTTTGAAAATTGATGAAACGTGGTCTGCAGTGGTGCTGAGGGTTGAAGCCTTCAGTCAAGGGGTAGTAGCTCCCTTCCAGGAGAGGTTGGTAAACAAGAGCAGGGGGTTGTAGCTCCCTTCTAGGAGAGGCTAGAGCAGGGGGTTGTTGCTCCCTTCCAGGAGAGGCTGGTAAACGAGGGGTTGCTACCATGGTATTGACCCATTGTATTGAGCGCTGGATTGTGTATGTGATCCCGTCCAGGAATACCATCGGAATTTGTGTGGTTTTGGCTCATGGTATTGTCAAAGGCTAGATCTATTTAAGAAGAAGAAATTCATTGTGCAAAAGTGTGTGCATGAGTCTGGGTTTGAATGAATACTTCCCTCTGAAGTATATCTGAATGAAAGGGTAACAGTTCATTGATAGATTTGAATCTATGATGTACCTGTGAATATGATGAAGGTTCAAGATCACTAAATTCAGAAATGATGAATCTATAGGAAGATCTAAAAAGAAGTATTGAAGACCTGGCGCAAATCTGATAAAGAAATTGAATAAATCTGGGTAAGTTCATAAATCTGGTCTGTTCTGCAAAGTTTATCTTTTATAGATCTATACACAGGTTCGTCTCATGAAAAACGCATGTATACGTGGATCCAACATTAAATAAAGGAGCATATGCGTTAGCTAGGGCTTTCTAAATGACAAATGTATACGCTAGTTTGTCTCATAAAAAGCGCGTATGTACGCGGGTCTGATTAAGTAAAAGCGCGTATGGTATCTAAACTTATGGTTGCTCAAGGTTGAATGTGTTTCTGGACATCTATTCTGAAGTCTGGGTTATCTCTGATATTCTGGTTACAGTGATCTCACTATTCTGTTTGAAGTATTGGGCAAAGTATGTTTGTTGATAAGTGAAGGGTTGTATTGAAGCTGTCTGATCCAGTTTGAAAATTGATGAAACGTGGTCTGCAGTGGTGCTGAGGGTTGAAGCCTTCAGTCAAGGGGTAGTAGCTCCCTTCCAGGAGAGGCTGGTAAACGAGAGCAGGGGGTTGTAGCTCCCTTCTAGGAGAGGCTAGAGCAGGGGGTTGTTGCTCCCTTCCAGGAGAGGCTGGTAAACGAGAGAAGGTTGTAGCCTTCTGCAGGTGGGTTCCTGCGTACTGGTATGAGTCTGCGCCAGTACATTGTTGTAAGATGTTTTCTTTATAATAAATATTGAAGACTGAGACGACGACAACGGTGGTTTTCTCCCAAATTGGGTTTCCACCTAAAAATCCTGGTGTTCATATGTGATGCTTATGTGTGATGATTTATTATGTTCCTACTGTACATGTTTACAACTTAATAAACATCTAATGAATGAATGATGCAATAATCTGAGATAAGAATTATCTGCATAGAAAAAGATCCGAGCATATGCGAGTTTCCTTAAGGATATCCATGTATAATACGCTAGTTTTATTTTGTGAAGTAGTGTATGGGTTTTTGAGAAAAGAAAAGTAAAAAGTTGATTATTTAAAATACTGATTCACCCCCCCCCCTCTCAAAAGATTTTTCCCAACAATTGAACCGAAAGTAGTCCTTCCTAGAAAAGCTTAGCCATTAGAAGGAAGATCAAGCAAGATGAGCAATCAAGATGGAACAGCATCAATCAAGCCTCCACTCTTTAATGGCAGAAATTTAATCTTCTGGAAAATAAGGATGAGATCCTATCTTCAGTCTATGGGAGCAGATGTATGGGCCATTGTTGAACAAGGATATCAATATCCTGCTGTAATACGAACAAATCCGACTAAAAAGAAGAATTATGAAATAAATGCAAAGGCAATCAATGCTCTAACAGGAAGTCTAACTGAATCTGAATTTTTCAAATTTATGCAGCTGAATACAGCAAAGGAGATATGGGACAAAATTATTCTAAGTTATGAAGGTGACGCAAAGGTAAAAAGTTCAAAACTTCAAACTCTCAGAATTGAATATGAAAACTTAAGGATGCATAGTGATGAGAATATTGCCAGTTTCTTTTTACGTCTTGATGATGTTGTAAATCGCATGAGAAATCTGGGAGAAACAATATCCGAATTTACTTTGGTTGAGAAAATTTTAAGATCTCTAACAGCAAAATTTGAGTAAAAAGTTTCTGCTTTTGAAGAAAAACAGGATCTTCAAAATATTATTGTGGTACAACTTCATGGCATACTAACTGCATATGAAATGAGAAGAGGAGGACCATCTGAAGTCAAATAGGCTATCTTTAGAGCTTCTACAAAAGGGAAAGAAGTACAAGAAGCAGAAGGATCAGGATATATCTCAGAAGAAGATGAGGTAAATTTTGTAAAGAAACTCCAACTTGGCACAGGATGGTTCAGAGGTAAGCTTCCTTTGAAATTTTTTGAGTGTGGAAGAGTTGGTCATTATGTCGCTAAGTGTCCTCATAAAGAAACACCTGCAAAAGGGAAGGAAGTAGCCAAAAGGAATAAGAATCAGTTTAACACTAGAAAAAGTTACTATACTCATGAAGACAGTGATGGATTATCTGACAGTGAGGAAGAATGTGAATAGGATCTTAGACTTCTCATGGAATTTGAATCTAAAGAAGAAAAGGATACTTTTTGGGATGCTCTAGAGGACAATGACTTTCTTGAAGAAAACAATCAACTCAAAATACGTTTAGAAGAATGTAAAATTCTCTTATAAGAAAAGAAAATAACCATAGAGTCTATGGAAAAGCAGTTTGAAGAAGCAAAGAAACACATTGAGAAATTAGAATGCGAAGTGGTAAGTCTAAGAAAAGACTCTGAGAAAGTTAAGACTCTAAATCTTAGATTTTCTAAAGGATCTGAAACCTTATATGAAATTGTCAAGGTACAACATTCTCCTCTTATAAGGACAGGTCTTGGATATACCGGAGAATCTTCTCAGGCTTCAGCACCAAATTATCTAAAAGCAACCACAGTTGGTTTACAAAATTCTGCCACTCAGCAAGGGAATAAAGAATCATTGGAGGTAAAGCGTGATCATCTCAATTCAAAGAACACTAACAGAAATGCCTTTCAAAGAAACACCAGTCAATAGGTAAATACAAGTAGAAGATTTCATGATCGCAGAAATTTATTTTTCAATGGACAATGTTTCTCATGTCACAACTTTGGTCATAAAGATGTTCAATGTGTTGCATATAAAACCATCATGACTAGAGAAGCAAGAAAGAAAAAGATTGATATTGACACAAAGAAGAATACCTATAACAAATTTTCTCCTCTTCTAGGAGAAGTTGAATGTGCTTATTGCAATAACTTTGGGCATGAAGAATCTGAGTGCAAGAGCAAAGTTCAGCCAAAAGAGCATTTTCCTTCAAGTTCCAAAGTATGGAAAAAGAAGGAATTACAGGTTGAAAATTGTGGCATAGCATTATTTACAGAAGGAGAAGAAAATCAATGGTACATTGATAGTGGATGCTCAAGACACATGACAGGTGACAAAAACAAACTTGGTGCATACAGTGCTCTAGAAAAGGAAAAGAAAGTTACATTTGGAAATGATACTCCTGCTATAATTAAAGGAAAAGGGTTTGTGTTTCTAAAAGAAAAGGTGAAGGCTAATGATGTCATGTATGTGGATGGATTAAGGCATAACTTGTTAAGCGTAAGTCAAATGTGTGATCAAGGAACTGAAGTTGTATTTAGTTCAAAAGAATGTGTGGTTCGTGATATTGATACAGGTAAAAAAATTATAAAAGGAAAAAGGACTCCAAGAAACCTGTATGTATTGAAGAACTACAAAGAACAATGTTACTTGAGTAAATCTTCAAAAAATGGCTATGGCATAGAAGGCTGGGGCATCTAAGCTTCTCTCAAGTCAACAAGTCAAGCAGACTTAATGTTGTCCATGGTCTTCCCAATATTACTCTACCTGAAAGTATCATATGCAAATCTTGCCAATTCGGTAAGTAGACCAGAGTGCAGTTTAATGCCAAGGAAGGATCATCAAGTAGGCCTCTTGAACTCATTCATACTGACATATGTGGACCTGTGAAGAAAAAGTCACCTCATGGTGAACAATACTATATCCTATTTATTGATGATTTCTCTAGAATGTGTTGGATTGGGTTGCTTAAACACAAAGATGAAGCATTTGATAAATTTCAATATTTCAAAGCACGAGTTGAGAATGAATTAGATATGAAAATCAAGTGTCTTAGATCTGATCGAGGAGGAGAATATACATCAAATGAATTCCTTGATTTTTGTGAACAACGTGGCATAAAAAGACAATTTTCTGTAGCAGGCACTACGCAACAAAATGGTGTAGCAGAAAGAATGAATAGAACAGTTCAACAAATGGCTAGGGCTATGCTTGATGATTCCGGAACACCTGACGCATTTTTGGGAGAAGCAGCACATACAGCGCTGAATATTCTTAACAAGGCACATGTTCGAGTAAATAGTCATAAAACTCCATATGAACTCTGGTATGGTAATCCTCCCACTGTGAAGCACTTCAGAGTTTTTGGAAGCAGATGCTTTATCAAAAATAATGATAAAAAACTTGGAAAATTTGAACCTAGAGCAGATGAAGGAATACTTCTTGGTTACTCCTCTAGGAGTAGGGCATATAAATGTTACAATAAAAGACTTAGGAATATTGTTGAATGTATTGATGTTGTTATTGATGAGTCTCCTACAGTCCCAAAAGAAGAAAAACAAACAACAAATGAATATTATGGTGACATATGTCCTTCTACATCGAACAACAATGATACAGACAGTGAACTCAATGAAGAACCTGAAGATAATTTATCCTAAAGTTTATCCAGAGGTTATGTACAAAAGAATCATCCAATCTCAAATTTTATATATGAGAAGTATGGTGTACAAACAAGAAGTGACTTTGGGGATCTTCTGAGCTATCCTGGGCATTTCTATCCACTTGGTTGTCATGACAATGTCTAACAAGCAAGAAGATGAATGTTGGATTCAGCCATGAATGAAGAGCTTGATCAAATTGAAAGAATCACACTTAAATTAGTAACAGACCCTGCATGACAAAACGTCATTATAATAAATGATATTCAAAATAAGTTAAATGAGAATGGGGATGTCATAAGAAATAAAGCTGTGACTTGTTTGCATAGGTATATCAACAATTTTCATTAAGTAAGACTTGTGAAGAAACTTTTGCTCCTGTAGCTAGACTGGAAGCCATAAGAATTTTTCTTGCTTTTTCAAGCTTCCAACAAATCAAAGTTTATCAAATGGATGTTAAATCTGCGTTTCTCAATGGTGATCTAGAAGAAGAGGTTTATATAGAACAACCGTAACTACCGTAGATTCATTTTGGGAAAATGACGAAAACTTGTTTGTAAACTTAAAAGGACGTCTGTGATATGGTCCTTCAAACAAGCTCCATGCAGAATATCATTTGACAAATTTCTTCATCAAAAAGGATTTTCAAAGGGGTCCACTAGTAGCAACTTATACACAAAACTCAAATGATAAACTTTTGATCAGGTCAGATATGTTGATGATATCATCTTTGGAAGTAATGAAGATTTATGAGTCAGAAATTTGTCATATAAAGAAGAATTTGAAATGTCTTTACTTGGGGAACTAATATTCTTTCTTGGCTTGCAAGTGCAACAAGCAACAGATGGCATATTCTTATCACAAGAAAAATATCTTAAGCAAATTCTGAAGAAGTATGGCATGGAAGAGTGAAAACCTATAAGTACACCAATGATAACCGCATGTAATCTCAGTTCTCATGATGATTCTCTCACATTGAATCAACCAGAATACATATCTATGATAGGAAGTCTACTTTATCTCACTGGGACTAGACCAAACATTATGCATGTGGTTGGGATTGTTGGACGATTCCAAGCTAATCCAAAAAAGTCTCACCTTCAGGCTGTCAAAATAATATTCAAATATCTACAAGGAAATCAAGACTTTGGACTATGGTATCCAAAGAATGTTGATCTCACTCTTCATGCTTACACCGCGTGCATTGGGCTGGAAATGTTGATGATCGGAAAAGCACTAGTGGTGGTGCATTCTATATGGGGCCCCGGTTAGTATCTTGGTTCAGCAAGAAGAAAAATTCTATTGCCTTGTCTACAACAAAAGCAGAATATGTGGTTGCCGCGTCTTGTTGCACTCAACTCCTTTGGATGATGCAAACCTTACAATATTTTCAAATCAAATGTACACCTCCTATCTCCATTATGTGTGATAATACAAGTGCCATCAGTATCTCAAAAAATCCTATTATGCATTCGAAGACCAAACACATTCCCATCAAGTATCACTTCTTACGTGAACAAGTGCTTGAACAAAAAGTGAAGTTGGAGTATGTTCCCTCCAAAGAACAAGTTGCTGATATTTTTACCAAACCTCTGCCCAGGGAAGCGTTCGAATATCTCAGACAGAAGCTGGGAGTAGTCTCCGCCACTCAGAAGATCAGATCTGCTTAAATTCAAAAGATTAAATTGGATACGCGGGTTTCCTAAAAGATAGTCTCGTATATACGCTAGTTCATTCATAGAAAACCGCGTATGGGTGGTTGCTGACAAATTTTCTGGGTCAGCATTTATCAGTACAAGCTGTGGTGTTGTTTGGTATCTATGATGCTTTTTGGAGTCTCTGGTGGTGTTCCAGGTCTTATATTTCTATTTCATTCTTTGATATTGGGTGAAGATGCCTTGATGACTTGCTGTTGAAAGTGTTCAGGTTGCACAAGCTAAGGAGGAGTTTTGGTCATATGGAAAGGATTCTTGGATGCACAGCTTCAGGGGGAGCATTAGCCTTGCTGAGAATAATGCATTGTTGGAATTATGATGATTCTGAAATAAGATATCTCTTTCTTGAGGTCTTTCTGGTATTGGTCATAAAAAGTCATATTTGTAATTTGATGAAAAGGTCATGTTGAGACCTATGATGTAACATTGTAATATTCAGTCATGTAAGGACTTGATCAAATATGTAAACCCACTTGGTTGGGTACTTGAGTCAAAATGTGTAAACCCTCTTGGTTGGGTAGTTGAGTCAAATTGTGTAAACCCACTTGGTTGGGTATTTGAGTCTCATATGTAAATCCACTTGGTTGGATCTTTGATGTAAGTATGAGTCCTTGGTGATAGGAAGGTCATAGAGTCATGTACTTCATTGAAAAAATATGTTTGAAGATTCAGCATGAACTCAGGGGGAGCATGGTAACTTCAGTGCATATCAGATCTACAGCGCTCTTCTATCTACATGAAGAGAAAACAACCTTGTGTTGGTTTTGATTCGCCCTTTGCCCTTGATGTCAAAGGGGGAGAGTGAGATGGTGTTTGAATGGGGGGAGAATATCATTATGCGTAATGTATCTATCTGTTGTGATCAAACACCATCATGGTTGCCATCAAGTCCAAAGGGGGAGATTTTTGGCAATATGATGCAGAGTGTTGTCCTTGATGGCAACCCACTTGATGAAGATGATGGCATCCTACTTAATGAAGTTGTTCTTGATGCTTGATGAGTTTATTAATGGTGTAAATATGATGTTCTACAAGTAGCTCAGAAGTACCAGAGAAATAAATATCAATAAGGGCCAGAACAATGATGAAAAGTGTGTAACACAAAGCATACACGGTTTTGTTTAGGAAAAGTAGCATATGCACGCGGAAAAGTACGTGCCAAGTCGCGTATGCTCAATTGCGCTCTAAAAGAATAAAACCAGGGGTTACTACCATGGTATTGACCCATTTTATTGAGCGCCGGATTGTCTATGTGATCCCGTCCAGGAATACCATCGGAAGTTGTGTGGTTTTGGCTCATGGTATTGTCAAAGGCTAGATCTATTTAAGGAGAAGAAATTCATTGTGCAAAAGTGTGTGCATGAGTCTGGGTTTGAATGAATACTTCTCTCTGAAGTATATCTGAATGAAAGGGTAACAGTTCATTGATAGATTTGAATCTATGATGCACCTGTGAATATGATGAAGGTTCAAGATCACTAAATTCAGAAATGATGAATCTCTAGGAAGATCTGAAAAGAAGTATTGAAGACCTGGCGCAAATCTAATAAAGAAATTGAAGAAATCTGGGAAAGTTCATAAATCTGGTCTGTTCTGCAAAGTTTATCTTTTATAGATCTATACACAGGTTCGTCTCATGAAAAACGCGTGTATACGCGGATCCGATTAAATAAAGGAGCGTATGCACAGTTAGGGCTTTCTTAAAAATGCACAAATGTATACGCGAGTTCGTCTCATAAAAAGCGCGTATGTACGCAAGTCTGATTAAGTAAAAGCGTGTATGGTATCTAAACTTATGGTTTCTCAAGGTTGAATGTGTTTCTGGATATCTATTCTGAAGTCTGGGTTATCTCTGATATTCTAGTTACAGTGATCTCACTGTTCTGTTTGAAGTATTGGGCAAAGTATGTTTGTTGATAAGTGAAGGGTTGTATTGAAGCTGTCTGATCCAGTTTGAAAATTGATGAAACGTGGTCTGCAGTGGTGCTAAGGGTTGAAGCCTTCAGTCAGGGGGTAGTAGCTCCCTTCCAGGAGAGGCTGGTAAATGAGAGCAGGGGGTTGTAGCTCCCTTCCAGGAGAGGCTGGAGTAGGGGGTTGTTGCTCCCTTCTAGGAGAGGCTGGTAAACGAGAGAAGGTTGTAGCCTTCTGCAGGTGGGTGCCTACGTACTGGTATGAGTCTGCGCTAGTACATTGTTGTAAGATGTTTTCTTTATAATAAATATTGAAGACTGAGACGACGGCAACGGTGGTTTTCTCCCAAATTGGGTTTCCACCTAAAAATCATGGTGTTCATATGTGATGCTTATGTGTGATGATTTATTCTGTTCCTACTGTACATGTTTACAGCTTAATAAACATCTAATGAATGAACGATGCAATAATCTGAGATAAGAATTATCTGCATAGAAAAAGATCCGAGCATACGCGAGTTTCCTTAAGGATATCTGCGTATATACGCTAGTTTTATTCTGTCAAGTAGTGTATGGGTTTTTGAGAAAAGAAAAGTAAAAAGTTGATTATTTAAAATACTGATTCACCCCCCCCCCCCCTCAGTATTTTTCCCAACAGTAGGATTCAAATTTGCCTAAATACATATTCCCCCAAACCTTTCAATTCCCTGAATTTATTAGACTCTGCTAGATCAAGTATTTTGCCAATAAAAGTGCTCTAATTACCCCAAGCCAAGAGATTCTATTCAAAATCACTGCTCAATCCATAAATCATATGCTACAGATTCAACCAAAACCTGATGAAGTTCCATTATCCATTTAAATCCTTACTGAACTCTATTTAAAGCTGGACTTTCCCAAAAGAATCCAAATATTTCAGACTTTCCTCCCTCCATCAGTAGAAACCCCTAAAAGCAATCCTCCATACTCAACTTCCATATTTTCAAAGAGAACCAGACAGATTGTTACAATGTTGTCATGTATTTTAGGGTATTTTACTAATGAACTTGTAAATGCATCTATCCTAGGTTTCTTATCCATATTTTGCCCAGGTCAACCTCTAGCTTCAACCTTCAATTTTTCCTGATACTTATCAGATGCAATCCATGATCAACTGGTCAAATTACCAGAGGAAGGAGTATTTAAATACTCCTCAATTTTGTTCCATTTGTTCTTATATTTCCAATCAAAAAGATTTACAGTTAGCCTAAAAAAACTAGACGCAAAGGGTAATCGCCAATCTGTAGTCTTTTCGACATCCTTGATCAGAAAGGATTACACAGAATTCAGCTATAAATACTTCATTGATTCATTTTTTTATCCAGTTATTAATATGATAAGTAGTAGCATTCAACCTATAGTCAGTGAAGAAATAAAGAAGGTGTTACAATTGTCAGTTCAAATTAAAACATGAGACTGGTATTTATACTATAATCATACATAAATTAGGGTGTATGGAAGCTAGCTTACTCCATAAAAACTTCCAAAATAACTCCCAATGAGTTTATTCTCTTTGGAATACATAAGACAAATCTTGAACTTAGATGAAGTCAATTTCCTTTCAGCAAAGAAGAAAACCCAATTCAAGATAAAAAACTAGCTAGGTCCTTTTATTTGCAATAATATGCATGTTGCTCAGCAAGAAGACAAGTATTTACAAGATTTCAAATTCAGTAGCAGTTTCAAATGGAAATATGATCCCCTGGAAGTCATAAGTAAGTTAAGAGTCAAATTCAAATTAACCCCTTTTATTCATGAGTCAAAGCCTGAGGTTGAAAAGTATTCCAACCAGTCAGAGAGGTTGGAAAATACTTTACAAGAGGTGGAGAAGCAGGTTGATACTAGTTCCGTCTTGCTTACTCCAGCCCCACAAGACAGGAATTCAAAAAGGGAAAGAGAGGAAAAATCTTATTCTACAGAGACTACTTTTTATACCAAATTCAAGCTAATGTATAGGAAAAAGGAAAAACTGAATCCAGTGATAGAACAAGAAGTAATAGTTGATACAGTTGAAGTCATTGATATAGATATAATTGTTAGAGATAATGCACCTCCAACGGTTTCAGAAGAAACACACCCACCATCAACCTCTAGTGCACAAATCATTCAAAAACAGCATAGTGCAGAGGTTTCATCAGCAAGAAAACCAGTGGATAAAGAAAAAAACATAATGGAAAAATACAAAGAAATCAAAATCAAGAATGAAGCATTGAAAGCTGTAACTTATGCCCAGTAATGGAAACAAACTCCTAGTCACCAAAACATATTATTTTCAACTTTTGATTACAAATATAGAAAGATGTAAATGATATTTTTACAACCAACAGTGTAGGCTCCAAAATCATCAGCAGATTACAATAAAACAACCTTTGAAGTTCTTTCTAAAGATGTGCATCCCATAGATCAGATTGAGTTTCATAAACAAGCTGGAGAAATGATCTATTCCACTATGACACACAAGGCTTTAAGTGTACAAAAACTACAAAACTCTCTAGAAAATATCAGGACACAGTTAAAACTAGAGAAATCTTCTTCACAAGTGAAGGATAATAGGATAAAATCACTTGAATAATTGGTCATGGAGGTTGGATATAATCCAAAAGACATCAAAGGAGCAGAAGATATTATCAAGAAGAAGAATGCATACATAGCTGTATTGAAGAAACAACTTAAGATACCAACAACAAAACATCCACAAACTAAATAAGTTTTGGAAAATGAAAATCAGAAGGATGAAATGATGAATCTCATCATTCAGTTGACATCTCAAATGAAAGAGATGGAAAATGAAATGGACAAATTAGTGCAGGAAAATCAAGCTAACATGGAAGAAGTTCCTATTATTGCCATTCCTATAGCTTATTCATCAACTCCATTACCCACAACAGTCCCAGCTATTACAACAACTCCATTATCAACAGAAGTTCCACCTACTACAACTACACCAGCAACAACATCAACAGTACTAACAACCCATCCCAATGACGAGGCAAGAAAATTGATTAAAGAAATGCATGATATGTCAATTCAAACTACTAAGATCAATAGGCTCAAAGAATAAGTGAAAAATCTAGAAGATGAAAAGAAATTGGCTCAAGTAATGCATAAAGCTGAAACATAGAAATCCAACAGATTAAATGGCAGGATCCAAAAGCTAGAAAAGGAATTGACATTAGCAGAGCCTTTAGCCCAAGAAAAGCAACAATTGTGAGCCAATATCATTAACTTTGTTAACGATATTTGGCCTTCTATCCAAGTTATATTTTAGCAGAATGATTTGATAAAAGAAGCAAGTAATGCAATTCAGAAAGTCAAAGAAGAGCTTGGAAAAAAACCAGAGGAAGCCACTGAGATAATCAAGTTTTTTAATTCTAAAAATAAGCATTAATTAGAATAACTTGGGATAAGTGACATAACAGAAACTATCTTAGAGGTGAAAAAAGTGATTTCCAAGATATCTGATGACACAGCTTAAGGATAAGTGTCAAACTATGGAGCTTGCAATGAACAGATTCATGAGCAAGTTTGATGTTTTGAGACAAAAAGGTTTGCCTAATCCATTAGTAATCAATGATAGACTAATGAGGCATGAAGATTATGATAAAAATATCAGGGAAGTAGCTAAATAAAATTCCAAAAATTCCTTATTGAAAGGAATTACTATAGGCAAAGTACTCTTTCAAATATTTGAAAATCTCTTTTACCTCCAGTATCAGGTAAATCATCTTTTTGTAAACAAGCCTACATTTACCAAGTATACTGAGGCAGATGAGATTTACAGGAGAATGGTAAAAATCAAACTTCCAGATGATGAAGCCTAGGAAAACTAGTGTGATTTACTGTGACAGGTAAAAGAAAATTCACAGAGTTAAAGCGCAGATAGATAAAGACAGATGAAAGACAACCAACATAAAAGATACAACCATCGTGAGAGATAAGAAATCATAAGAGAAACAAACAACAAATCAGATAAACAGGGAAAACTTGTATTTAGTTAAATAGGTGTCTCTATCTTCGTGCATGAAGATATTTTGTTTTCCTTGAATAAATCCTAAATTAGTTGATAGGATATTTTGTAATAAGTTGTATAAATACTTCATCAATTCAAAGTATTGAGGGTGCATTCCTGAACATTTCTATAGTTGAATTGATATACTACCTGAGGGTTTATTGTACATTTTTCAAGTTGACAGACAGGACAAGTAATAAAGGCATTTCTTTACAGGATTCATGTATTGAGCTACTTCAGTGAAATATATTTCAATTGTTCATGTTATTTTCTTAAGTATTCCATAAACTTGCATGTTTTCTAAATTTGAATGTTATAATTGGAATTTTACTGCAGAATTTGTTTAATTACACTCTCCTTTGAACTATTATAGATTTTAATGTTTTCTTCTGATATTTGGTTTAGAGAATCCTTGATTTCTCTCTGATCTCAATTGACCTCTTTCACCTTCTTTCATTATCTAGTTTAAAGAATCTTTAACTGCTCCTTGATGCCGATTGAAAACCATTTCACCATTCAGCCTTCAAGTTCTGATTTTTCTCAGCTACCCTACCCTGTAACACTTCCTTTAGAACTTGATTATGTTCTATTTTCTTGATATATTTACTCCATATCCCAATGGAAAGTAAAAAGACACCTATCCATCTAAATAAGTAATTCCACAAACAAATCAAAATCAAACCAAATCATTCATACATAACTAGCCTAAAATCAATTAAAGTAACAAATTAAATCATTAAGAGAGATCCCTCTCTGAGCGTTAGGAAGGCTAGATCCTAATCTCCAAAAGTGGTTGATAGTTACCTCTAATATTTCTTTTAACACAGCATAACAACCCTAGGGAAATTTCAGAGAGATATCAGTTCCATCTGCATTAATCTTGGGTTTATACAACCATTTACATCCTATGGTTTGTTTCCCTTCAGGTAGTTCAACCAGCTCCCAAGTGTTGTTTTTGAAAATAGATTCATATTCATATTCCATAGTTTTTTTCCATTCACTACATTGATTTGCTTCTCTATAACTATAAGGTTCAACAACATTCATCATACTAGTTATAAAGGCATTATCCCTATATCTAGCAGGAAATTGAATCTACCTACCTGATCTTATAAGTGTTGGTTTCAACTTCCAAATTTTTCTAACTTTCCTTTGAAGGACTCGGCTTGATTGATGTATCTGAACTTTCTGCTTCTTCCTTTTTCTGCTCCTCATGGATGTTGCCTGTTTCTTCACTTCCTTCCACCAAGAACGAAATATCCCATTCCTCATTGCTTTTATCAGATTCATCAGAAACCTGCTCATGTAAAATGACATCTTTACTAACAAAGATCTTGTAATTAGAGGGTTTAAATAATATATAAGCTTTAAATTGTGAACAATACCCTACAAAGGTACATCTGATGGCTTTTGAATCTAGTTTTATTCTGTCTTCCTTTGGAATGTGGGAAAATGCTTTAGACCCAAATACTCTTAAATGTTTTACTGCATGCTTGAATCCATACAATGCTTCAAAAGGAGTTTTAAACTCAAGAATTCTTGTAGGACTCCTATTTTTCAAATAAACTGTAGTATTCAATGCTTCAGCCCAAAAACCATTCCAAAGACTCTTACCTTTCAACATGCTCCTAGCACACTCCACCAATGTTTTGTTCTTTCTTTCCGCTACTCCGTTCTGCTGAGGAGTATGGGGTACTGTGAATTGCTGTAATATCCCATGGTATTTACAATACTTGGTAATTTCCTCCTTCCTGTATTCTCCCCCTTGATCGAAGCAGAGAATTTTTATGTGCTCCCCTTATATCTGAACTGCTTAAAGTATTCAAATGTGTGACTTTTCTTACTCATAAAATATACCCAAGAAAACTTTGTGCAGTCATCAACAAATAGTAGAAAATATAGTGCACCTCCTAATGACTTTGTTTGCATGGGTCCACATAGGTCAGTGCACACTAATTCAAGTATGTCTCTCTTTTTATTTTCTACTCGAACATGGAATTCTCATCTATTCATATTTCCTAACACACAAGCATCACAATCATTATGCACTTGTTTTAATGTAGGAAGGTCTCCTGCCATTTCATTTTTCTGAAGTAACAACAAATTGTTGAAGTTGATATGACCAAGTCTCTGGTGCCACAACTCTTCTGTAGTCAAACTTGATGTTGTTAACACTCGATCTGGTGTTGTCCTCACATCCAATTTGTATAGACCTCCTGTTCGAATTCCTGAAGCAATTTTCTTCATTCCATACAACAAATCTTTAATATAACAATTAGATTTAAAGAATTATATCTTGAGATCCCAATCTATAATCATGGATACAGAAATTAGATTATTTGTAACTCTAGGTACATACATTACATTATGAATATGTATGATATTACCATTACACAAAATAACAGGAATTTTCTCGCACCCTTTTATTTGATGACTTCTATCATTAGCAAGGTAGATTTATGCTCCGTTGTTGATTTCTTTAAAATCTTCGAACCATTGTCTATTTCCCATCATATGTGTGGATGCTCCCGAATCCACATACCAGATGTCTACTTCGACATTTTCGTCAAAGTCTGCCATGAACAATCTGAAGTCCTGAACATGGTCATCATCTGCGAAATGACCTGCATGTCTTTTGTGCCTCTGTTGTTCTTCATGAAATTTATTCTTCCTGCACTCCTTAGCCATATGACCGAGTTTTCCGCAATAAAAACATTTAATTATAGAGTCATTTCTATTCGGATACATACCTTGAGCTTGCTTTGGTCTTTTCTGTGGATTTCCTCTATTTTGTTGTGATGGATTTCCTTTTTCTTTGAAGAATTTATTCTTTTCCATTAACGCCAGATCTGCACTCTAGGGTTTTAGAGTCAATATTCTTTCTTATTCTTGCATTAATATTCTTGTCAGTTCTTTAAACTTCAGGATTTTCTCTCTTGCACTTATCCCAGTGATAAACATTTGGTAATCATCAGTCATACCATTCATGGTAATCGTGACCAAATCTGCATCTGCTACAATCTCACTGATATCTGCCAATTTGTTCTTCAAATCCTTGATCCGAGATATGAAAGAAGTAACTGTTTCATTCTCCTACATCTTTATGGATAGAATCTTTCTCTTCAAAAATAGAAGACGATTTGTATTCCCGATCTCATACAAATCCTTCAATATTGTCCAGATTCACTTGCTAATTTGGTTCTCTAATATGCGGTATGATGCAGTATTTCACTGACATCTTCAACAACATCTTTGCTCTTCCTTCTCTTTTATCCTAGTCTCAAACCGATCCTGCTCCCACTGCTGGCTTCAGCTCATCCCCTTTTGCAATCATCCAATCACTCTGCGCTTCTAGCACAATCTGCATCTTGAATTTCCAATTTGAGTAATTAGAGCCATCGAGATTGTTGCTCTCATTCAAGTATGCTTCAATTATTTGATTATTCATCTTGATGATTTAAAAAATAATTGACAGAGAAGAAAAAATGATAGATCTACCCCAGATATTTACAGAAATTAATGTTACAATACAAATCTACCTGATCTGCGATCTATCCAATAGGTTGTTTTTGCACACTATGCGACAGGCTTTCGAATCCTCTACACTAGCAAGATCTGCTTCAGATCTCTTCCTTCGTCGGCAAAATTTCATCGTATCCCTTCATCGATGACCTTTCACTAGATTTATTCCTTCCTCAGTGGTGTCCACTGGCTCAGATCTACTTCAGATCTCCTTGGCGCACTTACTGACCCAATTTCCGCGACGATCGCATCAGAAACGAAACTTAGTAAGTATCCCTCTTGTCGACGGATCTATTATGCTCAGTTTCGTGCCATCAGCGCGACTGTTACTATAGTAAATGTGACAATCAGTGCGACTGTTAATCCAAAACCCGTGCTGATCCGCTTAAAGCCTGAGAAAAAAAAATTCCACTCAGTCTTCAGGGGTTTCTCCTCTACCACCTGAATACTCACAGGGATCACAACACTCCGGCTATGATTTGACCCTGGAGCTCTGATACCATGATAAAATGTGATGTTTGAATTGATAAATAAAAAACCCATTGTTCAGCTCTACGAGAGGGAGTCTGAACTAGGAGAGTCTGGCTCTGCAGAACGTTGTACATTCTCAATAAAAGTCAAGCATTATATAGCATACATGGAAATAGAGAAGTTAGAACCATACCCTAAGAAATAGAAACTAATTCCTATCCTAAGGTTTAGTGAACCAACTCACACTAATTAAAGATTCTCCATTATATTTTCAACAAAGTTAAAGTTATACAAATATATAAATGTAGACTTAACTGTTATCTCTTCCAAACCTATTTAGAGTGACTTATATGTGAAGCACAATATTTTCATAGTACCATGCCATTTACCCACGTCAAAGTAGTAATAATTCTCTTTACCATGCAAGGATCACACACTTTTTTATTTTATTTATTTATTTATTTTATGTGTAAAGAATTTAGCGTATTATATTGATGATAAATTATTTTTATGTAGGACAAAGGAATAGAATTAATTAGCGCATTACTATCTTTTTAAGAAAGCAATATTTACTTTACTTTATTATCGGGAAGTTCATTATTTTTTGTGTGTTAGAGGGAATGATATTCCTCAACTGAGCTCTAATTTTTGAATTTTAATTTGATACAACTTAAATATTACTAGATATTTTAAAATATTTTGATATGATTTTTAATGTTTTTAAAGAAATATTTAGTTAAATATTACTAGATATTTTAAAATATTTTGATATGATTTTTAATGTTTTTGAAGAAATATTTAGTCTATATTATGGGGAAGTTTATTATTTTTTTGGAAATCTTTAATCTATATATGGGGAAGTTTAATTTGATGTTTAGTTTTTTTTTTTTTTAATAAAAGGTTTGGTAATATAATTTTGGTGGATTTTTTTTTTTAATAGTTATGTGAAACTAACATTTTTAATAATTAAATGGTAATTCAAATTATTATTAAAAATAAAATAATAATATTGATATCAATAAAATTGATTTTACATTGAATAGTTACTTTGATATGTCTTTGTATTAGGATTTGTTTTAGATAGGCATGACATTTATATTTTTACGGATTTTATTTATGAATTGTGCATTTTATTATGTTACAAGCTAGTGTTATGAAAGATTTGTATACTAATAATATCATTTCAATGTTGTATGTTGCAGAAGATTTATTAATACCAAGTTTCTCTTGAGTGGAAGACATTATCGATTTTTATGTTTTGTAATGTTGTAATTAAAACAATTTTTATTTTTGTGTTTAGATGTGCTCATCAATCAATGTACATGAACACAAACTATCATTAATAAATGGAGTAGGCTTTATTTTTTGGGGATGGGAATTCAACCCCTCCAAAAGGCACCTAGGAAGGTTAAATCGTAACCCTCCTTTAAGTCATATTCCTTGTGCTCACGGTTTTCATGACCTTTAGTTTATAGTAACTCCAATATGCACAAACTCAAATATGTTCTTTTATTATAATAATAATTTATAAAAATCTTCCTAACATATACACAAATGGAAAAATCACTCTTATTCACATAAATTATTTAACATTTTTTCAATGTCTTAAACATCTTTCCACATACACACAAAACTCAAAATCACTCTTATTCACATAAATAATATAATTGTAACCCCTCTCTATATATATTAATTTCTAATTTTTATTTTTATTTTTTTGAAAATTTTTAATTTATTGTTTTGAATTTGATTTTTGATTTTATTTGTTTAATTATATATTTTTATTATAAGTATGGTATTATGATATTTATATTATATTTTTTTTCTTCCTTTCATATATATATATATATATAATTTAATATTTTTATAAATTTAAATTAAATAAGAATATATTATTTAATATTTGTAATTATTTAAATGTTTTTATTGTTTATTAGTTATATATGATAAATATATTATTGAATGTTTATATATGTGTGTATGTATTTGGGTTATAATGTATGTTTTATATTCTTTAATTTGTATGTTTATGAATGTATTATTTTGAGAATTGAAATAGGTGTTTTTATTAATTGTATTTTTTAAAGTTAGAATTTATTTGTTGAGGGTTTTATTTTGGAATGTATCAATGAATAGGATATCTACTTCTATATTGTGTGAATGTATTATTGAGAGTGTTTGCATTACTTTTATGTGCTTATTTGGAGTGTTTATTCTCCTATATATGTTTATGAATGTCTCATTTTGCATGCTTTTGAGTATTCTTTCATTGTTCATTAGTATGTATATGAGTGTATTGTTTGAATGTTCCTTGAGTGTTAGAGTGGCGGCTTCATTGTTTGTGTGTATATAAATGTATTTTTATAAATAGTTGCTTGTATTATTTTGAGTGTTTTTCAAGATTCCTTCATTATTCGTTTGTATATTTTTTGAGTATTCATGTGTATGGATATTGTTTACTTGTATGTGTATTAATGTATTCTTTTCTATACTTGTGTGTATATTATTTACTTGTATTCTTTATATGTGTATGAATCTATTATTTGCTACATTTATAGGTGTCTTGTTTACTTGTATTCTTTGTATGTGTATGAATGTATTCTTTAGGTTTGTCTGAATATATTATTTGTTACATTTGTATGTGTCTTGTTTACTTGTATTCTTTGTATGTGTATGAACCTATTATTTATGTGTGAATGAATCTATTCTTTGATACATTTGTATGCACTTCTTGTTTAATTGTATTCTTTGTAAGTATATTAAAGTGTTCTTTGTATGTATGAATCTATTCTTTGATACATTTGAATGTGTCTTGTTTGATTGTATTCTTAATATGTGTATGAATGCATTTTTTATATGTGTTTGAATATTTCTTTGTTATATTTGTATATGTATTATATATTTGTATGTGTATGAATGTATTCTTTATATGTGTTTGAATATTTCTTTGTTATATTTGTATATTTATTATATATTTGTAGATATATGAGTGTAATTTGTGTAAATATATATATATTTTAATATTTATTTATATAATTTTACAAATATACTATAATTATTTCTATATATAAATATTAAAATATTAACTTACATATATATTAGTTTAAATATTAACTTGTAAATACATTGGTTTAAATATTTATGAAAATGTTGTTGTTGTTGTTGTTGTTATTATTATTATTATTATTATTATTATTATTATTATTATTATTATTTTCTTTTAATTTTATTTTTTTAATCAATTTTAAACAATTTTTATATATTGATAATATTAATTTATCATATATATATATATATATATATATATATATATATATATATATATATATATATATATATATATATATATATATTAAAAATTAAAAAGTGCATAATACTAGTCCATTAGGTACAACTCAATTAACTATTGGCATGTTATAAATTATTTATGCAAACCATGAAACTCAAAGTTCAAATCCCTTAAAAAGAAGAAAAACAATAACATAATACAATAAATAAATTTAGTTTCATTTAATTTAAAAAAATAATAATTAATTTTAATAATTTCTAATTTTTCTTTTCATAATACTACAATTTAATAATATATGGGGAAAATATTAATCTAAAATTTTGTTAATGATAATTGTTGTTTAAATATAATAAAGAAAATAAATACTTACTAATTTTAATATCATACTAATTAACTTATAAAATAAATTTAATTATCAACATCATAATATTTATACTCAATATTAATCATGTGCAAAAAATAATGTGAATTCTAAACTTCATAGTAAATTTTGTGTGTGAGCATGTCACATTGTGAGTCAATGTGTAATGTTTGTGAGTTGTGTATGTTTGTGTGCATTTATGTGAGTGATTGTGCCTTATTGGAAATGGATTGTGTAGGTGCACTTGAGTAGTTAGTCCCATGCCAATAATGGATATTTTTTGAGTCATATAAGCTCTCACCTTTACCTTTACATCTCAAAGCCAAAAGGAACTTTCTATATAGTGTTTTTTAATTTATTTTAATCACAACATTAACTTCAAAATACTAAAATGGATTTTTAATAATATGCAAATAAAATTATTACTTTTGGAATCTAAGATTATGTGATCCATCATATAAGTTAGTAAAATTCTTTTGGTAATAATCACATACAATATGTGGTCAACAAGTGTGGTTCATCATCAGGACTATGTGAGAGATCAGATCCGAACATTAAGTATAAATAGATGTAGAAATGGCTCAACTAGCCGTTAGGATAACGGCTAGTTTGACTTTGAAAAAGTAATTATTCAATTATTTATTTATTTATTTATTATTATTATTATTATATTATTATTTTATTTATTTCTAAAATCTTTAATATATTTATACAACTAATTAACCAGTTAATTAATATAATGGTAAGTTATTTAACATTATTATCTTAAAAACATATAAATATACCAACTTTATATATATATATATATATATATATATATAAAACTTTACAACATTTTTTCAACTATATTAATTATAAAAATAAACCAAGATAGTAATTAATTATTATCATGTTTTATTATAAAAAAATTATTTAGAAAAAAATAGATGCTATTATATTTATCATTCACATTTAATTATTAAATCATAATAATAAAATAAAATAATTCTGAATATTTATTAATTTATAACATATAAAATGTAATTAAAAAAATATTGAAAAATAAATTAAAAAATATTGTTCATATATATATATATATATATATATATATATATATATATATTCGAACTCAGATATGTTCTCTCTATATATGGTAAAGATGTTGTAACATAATAGCTAAATAAATTAAATTAAATTAAATGAAAATATTAATATAATGTAGTGTAAACATTTTAACCAAGTCAAAATAAAATAAAAATGGAAGTAACAAAATAAAAATAAATCTACAAAATAAAAATAAAATAAAAATAGGGTATTGAGAATCAATTGATGTGGAACATAGCTTATGTGAAGGGTGAAATTAAATAATCTTAGATCCATTTTAACTCTGGAAATACAAAGCATCCAGAAATATCAAATTTATTTTCACTCTAAAAGAGGTTTTCATCTCAATATCATAAAATCTAGATTGATAAAGATGTTGTAACATGATGTCTAAATAAATAAACAAAAATAAAAAATTAAATGAAAAGAGTAAATAATGTAATGTAAACATTTTAACCTAGTAACAAAAAAATGAATGTAAAAATAACAAAATAATAATAAACTTATAAAAATAAAATATTAATAAAAATATGATATTGAGAACCATTTCATGTGGAATATAGCATATCAAATGGTGAAATTAAACTAACCTAAATCCATCTTAACTCTAGAACTACAAAGCATGGAGAGAGATCAAATCTATTTTCACTCTAAAAGAGATTTTTATGTCAAGAGATTTGATCTATCTAGAACTTGGTAGATCAAGTGTTAAAATGAAATCTAGGTTGCTTATATATATAACCAATCTAGTACTATAGAGATGTTGTAACATAATGTCTAAATAAATAAATAAATAAAATTAAAAATTAAATGAAAATATTAATATATTGTAATGTAAACATTTTAACAAATGAGAATAAAATAGAAAATGAAAACAAAAATAACTAAATAAAAATAAACCTATAAAAATAAAATAATAATAATAATATGGTATTGAGAACCAATTCATGTGGAATATAGTTTATTTAAAAGGTGAAATTAAACCACCTTAAATTCATCTCAACACTTGATAAATCTGATATTAAAATAAAATATAAATTGATTATACTAATTTCTTACTTATCTATTTTATCACATATTTTACAATTATGAAATACATTAATATAGTTTTAATAAATTTATAAAACATATATTTAATAAAAAATATACATATATATCACTCATTATTTTAGATTATATTCAATGAAAAAAATATTAATAACATATTATTATATTTATAAAAAACATTTAATTTTTAAAACATAATAATAACAACAGATAATAAAATTTTAAAATATATAATATTTTTTAACTAATATTTCAAATATAATTAAACCAATATTCAAAACGTATATCATTAAATATTAAAAAAATAATTTCAAAATCTATTTGAAGATCAATTTAAATAATAATAATCATATATTGTTTTATTTAAAATACATTATTATAAAACATAACTTTAACATTACAACACGGCAAAATAAAATGTTTTAATTATATCTGAATAATAGTTTTATAAAATCTATTTGAATACCAATTTAAATAATAATAATCGTATATCACTTTATTTAAAACACATTATTATAAAATATAATTGTAACCACTGGTTTAATCATTAATTGTTGGTTAAGTGAATTGTTAAGACTTTTAAACATTTATTGTTATTATTTTTTAAAACAAAATATTATGAACATAAATTTAAGTTTGATTAATGAAAATTGATTATGGAGTTGGTTCCATAAAGTAAAAGACTGATGTTAAAAAGTAATTCAAGATTGTAAGTTAGTTGAACATAATCAATTCAAATAGTTACCTCACCTCTAGGGATAAAGGGTGATCCCACTGAGGTATAGGGGGTCTATTCAGTAACTGGAGAGGAAGAATTCTGGAGAAAATTCCTGGACTGGTGCTAACCAGTGGAACACTCCAAACTTTCGACACTGTTGGAATTGGAGACTAGACCAGAATTGTCCCGAAGTCTCTTCCAGAGGATTCTGTTAACCGTAAAGCTCAGACTTGGAGCACGGGGGAGAGTGAGGATGTGATTGCCTCACTCATGGTAGGGAGGAACAACATCAGTCCGAACATAGAACGACAGATAAGTATATTACTTCTCTGTTATCTAAATTATGGAAACACATATGAAAAATTTCCTGTAGGAGTAATGGGGTATAAATCTGTGTATTTTTCATTTCCTGGTTAAAGGAAGGTTTACATTTTCTTTTTAAAGAAAGGTTTACATTTTTTGGTTAGAGAAAGTTTAAAGAAGTTTAAATTAATTACTATTGGAAGTAGTAATGCGGAGAGCTGTTACCACGGAATTCTCTAAAGAAAACTCTATGATGGTTGCTCTCTGTTTTCTATGATAATACATAGACAAAAATGGTCTGGTCATAGTTTCTAATGTTTAGATAAGAAAGAAAGAACATGAGAACTTTATCAGTAAGGGAAGAGTTTGTTATGAGTAATTTTAAAGTAGGAATCTCACATAGTTACAAATGTAAGTGTGTTGGTACAACACTAAAGAACATAATGTAGATATTAGTTCTGTGAAAGAACTATAAATTCTTACATTATCTACAACAAAAAATCCATTAACAAATATACAAGAAAACATTTCTTTATAACTGTACATTATAAATTTTATGGAAACAATTTCAAGAAATGGAAATAAGTAACGTTATGGATAAAAGAACAAGATAAGTGTTGTAGATGTATTTTGGATAAGTGAAAACAAAAAAATACCCTGGTAGAAGAACCTATTCTCGCTTCTTAGAATTGTATCCATAGCCTTACACTACTCAGAAAATATTGTAGCAAAAATATTCCCAAATAAAGACTAATTAAAAAAAAAAAAAAACAGAGCTTCATTGAAAATTATTCAATCTATACACGGACTTGGCTACAATATGGTAAAATTCAAAATATAGATTTATCATGTTTATGAATTGGAATGAACTATTATAAAACTATGAAATGATAAAGAAGGCAGTAACATCAATAATTTCACAGTCAAAATCTGTAAGTTTTGCACAGAGAATAAATTAGAGTACAGTTAAAATGAAAAGCCCAAAACTTCTTAACAGTCAGTTGTAAAGATTTACACGGAAAACAATATGGATAATATAGCTCCATTGTGCCAATTTCAGGGATTCCTAAAACTCAGAAGAAAATATATGAGTTTGTAAACATGAAGGTAAACCCCTTAAAACTATTTAACATAATCTATGAATCGGGAAGGACTTGTATGCAAGAGGAACACTGGAGCCATAGACGCCCATATGTAATGATAACGGTGAGAGGGGTAGAAAACCATCAACAGTACCTGTGATAGAGGGTTCACTGTAACAACAGAAGAGTAGAATGGAGCCAAATAAATCATGGCAGTGGTGAAATAACTGGAAAATGAACAAGGTGTATGTATACCTGCATAAATAACATTACAACTAGGGTTTAGAGAATATTTAAAATAATATAAGAAATGTGGAATATTTATAATAAAGAAAAACAGTGTTATGTACCTATATGTGATTCGTTAGTGCTGGATATTACCACCTGCAAGAGATTACGGAAGGAGGAGTTAAAAATCAGAACCAAGACTGTTTCTTGGATTAATAAACTATAAACAAAAGCTTGAACAGTAGTTAAATTTCATTACCTCGGTGGAAAGAATGAGCTGCGTCCTGGAGGAGTCATTTTGTGCGAGAAGGGGTATTCTGAAAGACTGTTGGGGCGAAAGCCAAACCTATGGCTTTCTCAGATTCTATTCACGAATGCAGCATGCCAGGGAACGATAGAAAATACCATATCCATCAGCTCAAAATGCTAGTCAAGCACACCTACAAGCAACAAGAGGAGGACCCTCATCGGGCAAGAAGTCGTGGAGTGTTTTTGCAAAGCCTTTCCACCCCAGCTGTTTTGGTGCAAATGAGCCAAACAATTAGGGTTTTAGGTTTAGTTCAAAACTCAACTTTGGGAGAAATCACATCAGTTGTAGATCTAACAAGTAATCTGACAGACTAGTATCACCCAAGTTTCTTAAGCTCAGAGCCAGATGCAGTTGTGGGTGCAGGAAATCTACCGAAAGATTAGAGTAATTTAATACCAAGTACCATAACCATCGACGTGTTGTCAGCACAAAAAACTCGATGTAATGCATAACGCCTCTAAAGGCTGAAGTCATAAATGCAATGAGTTGGGAAAGTACTGTTAGGTTAAGAGATGGATTTAATGATATTTAGGGTGAAGACATAGCCCAACCATAACCATATTAGTATATATCAAATATAACATTTTCTTAGAATTAAAATTCCGCTATAGTTTACTACTGTGGAAAAGAAAACTATTAAACATAGCAATCATGAATTTGAATACAAGACACATATTTAGTTGAGACATAATTGTGGATTGTAGTAATATAAATTTTAATTGTGGTAAATTAATGTTTTATTTATTTATTTTGTGTTATTTATTGTTACACATTAATGTTTAAAAATGATGTATGTTACAATGAATTTAACATTAAAATATAGGAAAATAAAATGTTTTAATTATATATGAATAGTAATCTTATAAAATTGTAATTGAATAAAATTATAGTAAAGTAAGTAATAAAATATTATTTTATTAAAAATTAAAATGTCTAAAATGTATATGGTTGAGTGAGAAAGTGTGGATTATCTTTAGGATAAAGATGAAAATGAGCCATACTCAAGACATCAAACATAAATATTTTGATGTGAGTAATTTAGAAATGTCTATACAAAATTACTCCTTACAGAAAACCATATATATATATATATATATATATATATATATATATATATATATATATATATATATATATATATAATTCTTAAAAAGATTAATATAAATAGTTAACCACTATTATTGATGATATCTTTTCTCAATTTTATAGTTATCTCAAGAGAAAAAAGGTTAATATGATAAAGAGAAATAATCAAAACAAATTAAGGTTTAAACTGCATCTCCTACATGAAGAGAAGTAGGAAAATTTTATCCATCCATTTTAAGAAGTTTCAAATAAGATGCCACATAGAAACATTGGATGGAAATAATACAACGGTGGAAAGCCTAAAAGGTTTAAATGACATCTATAGCGTGTTGAAAATGGCACCAAGAAAGCTTATTATTTAATTTTCCCTTGAATCAAATTAGAATAAAATTATCATTCCACATCACTTGA
The DNA here is from genome assembly GCA_034641835.2 of Pinus albicaulis. NCBI lineage: Eukaryota > Viridiplantae > Streptophyta > Pinopsida > Pinales > Pinaceae > Pinus > Pinus albicaulis. The sequence continues at coordinate 205,556 of JAXQQM020085745.1, forward strand.
CATTTGTACGAGTTAACTAAGTTTGTTTGAATTAGTTGGTCTAAGTTAATTCAAGTTGAGGGTACAACTTGAATCATGTAGAGTGGTCCCTACAAAATATGAGTCATGGTTGAGTTTATTTTGAGTTGTAATTAATTAACTCAATTTATCTTAGTTAAAGTTATTTTAACTAGTGAGAGGTCAAAGTGTGGAACTTGAACTTGAACCACATTTAGTGATCAATTAGATAACTAATAAATCAATCATAAATATCTCATGCATTTCAGATCACAGAAAGACCCAGTTGATATTGGAGTTCAAGGGAAGTGTACTAATAGTTTTATAATCATCTAAATTGTGCAGGTGGTGCATGAAATTAGAGGAAGGTCCTAGATTTATTGTGAAATTTATATTGATAATTTCACTAATTAATAAGGGCTAATTAATGAAGGAAAAAACGCAAGGGAATATGGACCTTGGAGGGAAAAAAATTGGTTAAGTATTGGCCTAGGCCTATCTAGGAAGCAGTGAGATAGATAGAGATAGTGCAAAGGTTTCTCTAGTTTGAGAAAAGAATTGTAATATTGTCATATTTTCTGACTAATGCACTATACAGATAACGAGGTTTTTAACTGAGGCTTTCCCCAGGAAATAATTGTGTAATGTGTGATTGAAATTATTTCTCTTTTATGCTTTTTTTATTTCGAGATCGTAATTGGTAGAGTAGATTCAAGTCTATTGTTTTAGCATATTATAATTAGTAGTTTTAATATAAGTGGATTTTCTATAGGGCATCGAAGCAAGAATCACTATAGAAGAGAATAATATGAGTTTGTACTTGCTGGAGGAACACGTTTTGAAGATATCTTCTCTAGAGCTAGCAACAAGAACATGATGTCATTCTATGGTTTGAGACTCGAGTATGCCCTTGAGGGTAGCTCGAATTAAATTTCTTGGAGAGACTGGACGGAAGTAGTCTTGGAAGACAATGGATTGAAGGAGTTCATTGATAAGGACATCTCGAAACTAGCTCCAGTTGATGCACTGGATTTAGCAGAGTGGAAGAATTGTGTTGCAAAGGAGAGAATAATACTACTGGAAGTTATTCAAGATCATATTTGTCTCGAACCTCCATGAAAAGGAAACTCAATTTGCAATGTGGAAGGCCTTAACATATTTTCTTCAGAACAATAGTGACCATAGCAAGCTGGAACTGAAGGAAAAGCTCAGGAAAATCAAGATGGAGAAGGGTGACACAATACCAAATTACTTCACTAAGTTTACCCAATTTCGGGATGATATTGGAAGTTTTGGTGTTATAGTTTCCAAAGATGATTTTGTGAGCTTAACACTTCTAGGCCTTCCCAAGAGTTGGCACAGCTACCAGGATTTGGTAAATTTGAGGGAGAATCTACCACAGTGGGAGTGTTTGAGGTCCTACTTTGTGTAAGAATAGATTCGACATAACACCAGAGATGGATCCTCATAAATGCATGATGATGAGGAGAACTGTTCCTTGGCTGGAAAGGAAAAGAAAGGGAAAGGGAATTCATTCCATTCCAAATCAAATTCTGGTTAGGCAAGCAAGAAGAATGACTTGTCAAAGATTAAATGTTTTCACTCTCTTAAGCTGGGAAACTATGCCATGAAGTGTCCACTCAAGAAGGCTGACAAGAAGCCCTAAGTAGGAGTGATAGGTGAAGCACTTGCTTCAAAATTCGAGTTTTATTTCACCCTCATTACATGCATGGTTTCATCGGTGATCGGTAGTGTGTGGTACCTAGATAGTGGAGCCTCATTCCATATGATCAAAAACAAATATTTCTTTAGTGACTTGGAGGAGAAGGACCTCCACATGCACATCGATATGGGATATGATGGGAGGTATAGCACGTCCAACATTGGTATTGTTACCTTTCAAAGGGAGTTTGGTTCTCCTCTCACGTTGAAATATGCCATGTTTTTTCCTGGTTTGAAGAAGATATTAGTTTCATTTGCTATGTTGGAATACCGTGGCTACGATGTGATATTTAACAAAGGAAATATGTTCCTTCATCACATAGGCACGAGATAGGTGAATAAGATCAGGGTAAAGAACCTCTACAAATTGGATGTAGAATATTGTACTACCTTGAGAAAAAAAATAAAGAAGGTGGAGAGTTGAGACATTGGTGAGTTATGGCATAGAATATTGGGCCATCTACACCATGGAGCTTTGAAGATCATGAAATGAATTTCTACAATATTTCCCAAGGGTGTACTTGATCAATGTGATACATATAAAGGGTGTACATTGGGGAAGTACACTAAATCAACCTTTCATGATAAGTATAGTTGAACGCAAGTGATCCTTGAAAGAGTTCACTCAGATGTGTGCATATCGTTCTCGAAAGCCTCCATGACCAAGCACATGTATTATCTGATTTCTGTAGATGATTTTCCATGCAAGTGTTGGATATTCTTCATGTAGAAGAAAAACCAGATGTTCTCAATTTTGTGAGTTCAAAGCACTTGTTGAAAAAGACATAGGCAAGAAAGTGAAGGTTCTCAAGAGTGAAAACAGTGGAGAATATTCGTTCAATAAATTTAAGAACCTTTGTGCATAAAAAGGCATTCGACAAGAGTTGATAACACCTCATAACCCACAACATAATGGGGTTGCAGAAAGGAAGAACAAAAGCATCGTGGGAGTTGCATGGGTGATGTTACATGATCAAGGCCTACCATTTCACTTGTGGGAGGAAGCATGCAACACAATTGTGTATGTGCAGAACATGAGTCCTCATCGAATCTTTGAGATGAGTACACTAGAGAAAGCCTTTTCTGGTAAAAAGCCATATGTGGTGCACTTTATAATTTTTAGTTCATCAGTTTACTGTCATGTTACAAAGGATGCACGAAAAAATCTATAACCAACAGTTGAGTTGGGAATATGTGTGGGGTACACTGATACACCTCACAACTATCAGGTGTACCTTCCATCTCACAGGATGATAGTGGTTCGTAGAGATGTGAAATTCGATGAAGGCAAGGCCATGCAAATTTCCCTTGAGAGGGAGCTTCAATTTCATGCAGATGAATAGATTTTAGCTCCAAAGGAATAACCTTAGATTGATGTGGAGCAGCAACATGCAGAGGAGCAGAGAGTGGAAGCACCTGCACATGTAGAGACATCCTGGGATGGAAGGAAGCACATAGAGAGGCTGACAGATTGATGCATGATGCTAGTGAGAATGCGCAAGCACACACATCAAAGTGTAGGTAGAGAAGGTCCCTAGATCAGTACACTGATGTTGTACTATACAACACCCCCCATTTATTATTAAAATAGATGGGGACCCTTTAAAAAATAAATAGAATTTTAGAAGCATTATTTCGCTTTAGCATTAAGTCTTAAAATTTAGAAATAAAAGGCCTTTTTCTTTTCACTTTAATTTCATTGTGCTTAGCTCAAATCGCATAAATTACAAGCTAACAAAGTTAAAACACATATAGGATTTGTGAATTGCAATAAAGTCGTTCAACCTTTTTGAATTATATAAAATATCTGTTGAAAAAGCTTAAAAATCCCTTAAAGTATAAATCATGTCATGCCTCCATTAAAATAAAAACTTATATCATTTCAAAAGGAATTGCGATGAGCCAGACCCGATGAAGACAATAAACGAACAATGAAATGTATCCATAAAATCCAATAAAGCGCAATACTTTGAATATTTAGCGCATATCGCATTCCGCAATGATTAACCAAATTGAAAGTTATATCCACCATAATGAAGTGTGATGTGCAATTTTCGCAGATCACATTTTGCAGTTCATCGGCGGCAAAAACATATAATTTTGGTATCTGCTAAAAGTTGTGATTCGCGCTATAACATTTATTATTCAAGTGCTTGAACTGATCCTTATTCAATCGATCCATTATAAGATCTAATGACTTAGATCATTATATTAGACATATTGTGTAAGGTGTGTAAGATATTTGATAAATGATTCTAGTGTTATTAAAGGCATTCAATGGGTATAGGGTTCAAAAGATCGATATCTTACTTGAAGCGTGTTTTAAATTTTAAAGCGCCAAATTTTGATTTATGTTGACTTAACTCTATTCTTTGTCCTCATCTCTCCTCATCTCATATCTAAATTTACTTTTTTTTTTGAATTCAGGAAACTACCTAAGGAAGAAATATCAACAGGAATGAAAAATAAAGGCAAATCAATTTCCTAAGCATCCACTACAAAAGTCACAGACATGCCTCCATTATTTTTAAACACAATGTGAAATAAGGATAGTGGGAGTTCTTCATGGGAAGCCATGTACAATCTGTTTGAAGGAGAACAACTAGGAGAACTAAAGAAAACAGTAACAGCATATAAGGTAGTTTTATCAGAACCTTCTTACTTTGAAGTTGCATGATCGTTTCTCCATAGGATAGTGACAAGGCCGGAGATCTTACCATACACTGATATGGTAAGATGGGTCATTGATAATATCAACAGTGCAGACAAAACATTCAAGAATTCCAAGCCAGATAACATGGGTTCATTCACCATTGAGGATTTTCGAACAATGTATCATTGGCCTTCACCACAGAAGATTTATGATAAAGCTTTCTTGGAAATATTTTCAAGAAATAATTCAGACCTAATGAAGGTAGTGAAAGGATGGAAGGAATATCAAGGAAAGATAAAGCTTAATTAAATTGGTATGTACCCCATAACACAATTTCCATCACCTTACTGTTTTGTAGCAGGAATGTTATGTAGATTATTTGCTAGACCTGATACCACGAAATTCGCCATTGAGTGGGTTACTTTAATTGACACAATCGTCAATTCCACTGTCATGAATTGGGAAAACATTTTATCTGATAACTTGGCCAAAACCATTATGGATTACAGAACCAATAGAGTATTTTCCACTAGGACAATTCCCCCTTTTTACATGAACGCATATATCATGGAAGCTATATATTTCTGCTCAATTTTTCCTATTATGGGTTGGAAGTGGACAAGCCAAGACCCTAACGCGATTCATATTTATCACAAAGCCCTATGGGATTCTGAATTTCATTTACATTTTTACAAAATCTGTCATGGAGATATGTTGCCCATTTATCAAATTATTTTTAATGAGAGAGTTCCTAGAATTTCCAAAGAAGTCAATGCTGATATTTTACCTATCTAGATGGTTTGGTGAGGAAAATTTTACTTATATCAGATTTTTTGAGAGTCTTTCTTCTCCTCATGTCCTACCCTACTACGTTCCAGATAAAATTTTGGCAAGAGAAATTGCATACCAAACTCTTGTAAGCAGTATAACCAAGAAACGCAGAGATTCCAAGAAAGCCATTTGGCCTACCTTCCCATTACAGTGTGGTACCTTCGCCCTTTTTGACATAGGTCATGTAGCTAAATAAATTCCAAATATTACTTCATTGAATCTGGCTTTAATGCCAGTGAGACAATATGATCCAAATGATGTGGTCCAGAATTTTACCACTAGTCTTATACTCAAACCTTTCATGAATGAAAAAGATATGTTTAATGATTTATTTGAAGGTGTAGAGAAGTTTGCAGGCATGTTAAAAATTGCATCCAATAATCTCAGTGTGGCAGATCTTAAATCTTTTCGTCAATACAGAAACAAGAGGTTAGAAACACTCCCATTGGACTTCTTACTAATGGACGATGTCAGAAGACCAACTCCCAAAATCAGTTTAGATGATGAAGCTAAAGATATGTCAAAAGATGAATAATGGGAATAATCAATTCGAGATTTAGAGCATTCAAAACATCAGTATTAGATTTCAGATCATTTTGATAATGAATTCGAGAGCAACAATGAAAGCCCTGAGAAGATAATTGAAAAAGTAATTAATTGAATTGATATGCAAACTGAGGAAGAAACTTGTGGAGTTGAATCATCTTCAAAATATGTTCAGACTACACCTGAGCTTAAATTAAAACCTCAAGCAAATTATTTAAAGTCAGAATGGACAAATTTTACTAAAGCACTAGAGACACAACCACAACCAAAGCCTAATCCTGAAGAATCGACACATTTTAAAACTCCTGAGAAAACCCAGAATATAGTAGAAACTGCAATGCCACTACAACAAGTACCAGGGGTTCAAGAACAAGAGATCATCCTGACCTACCCAAAATAAGAAATCATTTTGAAAATTGAGGAAATACCTCCACTAGATGTTTTCTACAGCCCAAGTCACAAAGTTGTAGTCAAAAGGAGGAAGAGAAGAAGAATTGATGAAACAACCAATGCTCTAGATAATGAACCAATAGATGTTTTCTGGAAAGACTCTTTTGCCAATCCTACTGAACATATTACTAAACTGTCATAGTTTGTTGGTGCATATGCAACTGCTACAATTGATAAGGTAGAATAAGTGAAACTTATTCTCAAATAAAAGGAAGAAAAAGTTCAAGAATTGGAAAGACAACTAGAACAGGAAAAGCTTAATGCCAATAAGAATATTGAGATGAAAATGTCACATTTCCAAAAGGACTTTGAAAGATTAAATTTGTAGCACCAAGTATAGATTTCAGAGAAAGAAACACAGATAGAGGCAATGATGGATAAGCTGACAAGTCAACCTCAAACATAGCAGTTTATAAAAGAGGCACTTGAATGGAATGAAAAATTGAAGCAGCAACATGGAAAATTTTGTCACCAAATCTTAGCTACTGGTTCATATTGTGAGACAAACAAGATTTTGATTCAACAAGTGGTGAGCGGGAGGCTTGAATGTGAAAAGGTTCAAAAGAAAATTTCTGATTTCATCCTATGGCAAGAATATGATATAGGAAAGAAATCTGATCTCCCCAAAATTGATAAATTTCACAAAGATATTGTATTTAAATACTGGGAAATGCATTTAAGACAGGTAGAGAAGGAAACATCAAAGGAAGAAAATCTAACAAATGAGATCATCGATTCTGTTAATGGACAAATTCTAAATGATGAACTTATCAAATAATTTACAGCCGAAGTGCTCCCAGAGCTTAAACTATTAGAAAAACAGTGGAAGGAAAGCACAAAGACACAGACATAAGCTATAAAAATTATAACTAAGCTAGATCAAGAAAATTACTAGAATTTTCTGATCAAACCACATCATCAGTGCCTGACTCTACAATCCTTAATTGATTCCACTAAGAAATCATTTCCAGCACTTTCAAGTGTCATGTTTAAAGGCCAGGTTAGCTCCAGGATCACACAACCAACTCAACTAAAGTCGATGGTAGTTATTTTCCACCTCAGAGATCAAATGAGAAAAGAAGATCAACCCACCTAAGCATAATGTTATATTCATTTCTAGATTGTATTTTAGTTTTCTCATTATGAGGAAGCTTGTTTGAAACCTCCTCAAATTTTTATGTAATAATCTATTTTAGACATATTTATTTTAGTATTTAAACCCTTCTCATGCATTTAGAGAAGTGTCCAGAAATTTGTCAAAAAAAAATTTGCAAAGGAATGCACTTCTGTATGTTTGTGAATGCCTTGATGAATTAATGGAACAGAGTCTGTTTTCTTTTGATATTGAAGTTGTTTAACTGAATTTGCACTTTCGTACCCATTGAATTTCTTTAACGTTAAGAGGATAAGAATACCACTATCGTTTGTGAATGAGTAAAACCTCGTATATATGGTATTTATACACATTATATTAAGTTTTACTTCTTGAATTGAAAGTCATATTTTATCTGTAAAATATATGAAAATTGTTATCATAAGTAAATTTTAAATGCACTTTTCTACTAATATTTATTTATGGTTAATTATCTCATATATGATAAAACTTATGAATGCAATATATATTTCACAATTTTTTTGATTAAACTATTTTGTCAAGTAATTATTTTTTCATAATTTTCTTCTCTTTCAACTATTAAATAATATTCATTACCAATTGTTGAAATTTATCTTTCTAGATCGCATTGAAGAATGAATACTCCCAGGTATATAGTAGAATAGATATTTAATCAATGCATATGATAGATTAAATATATTTTCCATTTGAATGTTATAAACAAACACATCCTCATTATCCTTATTAGGAAACTGGCCCCTTTATCCCCAGTCGGAGCCACTACACCAAACGGAAAAGGAATTTCTCTAAGGTCTGGACTGGGTGGTTTCCCCCCCATGTTGTTGCAATGGAATTCTGAGGCCTCAAAATTTTGGCGCTAGAAGGAGGGCCATTGTTAATGGAAAAAAAGGTCTGATCAATCTAAAAGCCAGTCTAATAGTCTCTCTCCCTCTAGATCCCCTTCAACTTCTAGACCATTATCTAGATCTAAATCCTTAAGATATGAAGTTTCTCATCCCTCTCCTAAGTTTCATAGTGAAACTCAACCTATAATATCTCCATATTTTCACTAAAAATCCTGAGAAGTTCAGTATTTGATCGAAAAATTAGAGAGAGTATCCATTTCTATTGAAAATCCTAAAACTTCTCAAACATCTGAAATTAGTGTTTCATATTCTTTACAACCAAGACGAATATTAACTCGATCGGAAACTCAGAAGACAGAAATCCCTCCTTTCGAATTTCCCATTGATACTTCTCGAAGGAAAATAAAGAAGACTAAGTCAGATTCAACCACCAGGGAGGTCTTATCCAATAATCCACCTAATTCACCTTCATTACCTCCACTCATTTCAACAGCTTATATTCCAACAATCAGTGTTAGTTTAACTAGTTACAATGCTCAAACTACTACTCCTTCAACTAGTTATAGCACTCAACCTGCCTCTTTTTCAACTCAAAATTCACTTATCATCTCCACCCAAGGTCCAATGGAAGGCCAACGACCTCCACCAAATGTAAAATCATGGAATAATCCAGGTGTTGTACAAATTCCTACTCCTCTTCATCCTCTTCCTAAATACCCAGAAAGATGGTTACCTAAATTCAATCTTGATGATGGTATTCCAGTTGAACAACATATCCATAATTATATGCTAGCCATCAATTTGAAAGAGGTAAATGAAGAATATGTTGTAGTCAGATTATTTCCATATACTCTCACAAGATCTATAGGATCCTAGTATTTTTCATTACCTTCTCACTCTATAACTAGCTAGAATATGTTTGAAGAACAATTTTGAGCTAAGTTTGGAGATGACCGAACCATTACATTGCTCATCAACAACCTATCAAATCTTAAGGCTAAAACATGAGAGAAAATAAAAGACTTCAATTCTATAGTTAATAAATTACTCAATAAAATCCCTGCTACATCAGTTCCTGGTGTTGAGGTACAAATTGAGAGGTATATTTCTTCCCTCCCATCTAACATAGCCATTTTTTTCGATAGAGCGAAGTTACCTACATTGGTAGATAATATGAATGAAGCTTTTTATGTAGAGAAACATTTTATAGCTCTTGAAAACAATAATTCTCAAGAAGACATGAAATCCAAGAAAGTATCTTTCAAAGATGATTCAAAGAAGAAGCCACCAAAATATCCTTTTGATGTAGAAGGTCTCCAGAAAGTACTAAAAACCATGACAAATGAAATGGCAGACATCAAAAAACAAGTTGTTGAAACTTCCAGTTCAAAGAATACTTTTAGGACTTTCAAGAAAAATCAGTCTTCTACTTCTCAGCCACCCAACATCATATCTAATGCTGAGTCTGATCAAGACACAGACGAGGAGGAAACAAAAGAATAAGAAACTAAAGTCAAAGAAGAAGTTGAACTAAATGGCATGTGGGATTTCATCCTCCCAAATGATGAACAACACGAAGCTCTACTCATTAGTACAAGAAGCAGTAATACCACTGAAGCAATGCAGCCTAATCAGAAACAAAAGAATTCAACTCCTGCTAAAGAAAAAACAATAAGTAAGAAGTCTACATCTAAGGTTACACAAACTAACCCTGCTCCTTCAGATGTTCCATCTACATCAAAGACAAAGGTAGTCTCTAACACCATTGAATATAATGTAGTGGAAGATATGAAAAAGACTGGGGCTAATATTTCAATCCATGAACTTAATAAATTGAAACCACAACAGACGATTTTACTTAGAGATCTGAATGCAGTTCCTGCTTCACTCTTACCTGCTCTAGTAGTAGTTCAAGCTGTTAATCATATGGGTAAACCTCCTTCCCTTTCAACTAAAATAGATGCCAAATATCTTAGTATGATAGGTGATCGATCCATCTCTCATACTCCTCCATTCCTCTTGACCTATGAGATATTTAATAAGAATGTCCATAATTGCTTAATTGATTTAGGGGCTTCCTCTAATATCATGTCGAAATCAATATGTGCTAAATTGAACATAAATCCTCGAAATTCTCTTGTTCATATAGTACAACTTGATAGGACAAAAGTAGAGGTTGTAGGAGAAACAAATTATGTTTCTATTAGATTATCATAAAACCATAAGGTTTCCTAGATAATCGATATTTTGGTAGCTGATATTCATGAATTTTATGGTTTAGTATTGAGCAGCGACTTATCTGAGAAACTTCATGGATATTTCACAACAGACTAGTCACATATGTGGCTTCCCCACAATGGAAAACCAAACCAAATTAGAGTAGACCGTGAGAAATTCATGAAACATACAGTTACTGATCTTGAAGGAATCAATGAGCCAGTAGCATTCAATAATATTATTGGAAATTACTCAGTAAAATCATTTCTTAGAAACTTTAATTCCCAACCATCACCCTTCTTTGATAATGTGGTTATCTCTCAAATTGAAATTTTTTCCCAAACAAACACTTCTAAGTGTAAAATTTTTGTAAATAAACCAGTAGTTAATTCTTTATTTTGGATTGTTTATTTTGATGGTTCTAAATCATAAGATGGTGCATGAGTTGGCTTTATTTTGATAAGTCCTTGTTACACCATTTTTTGTCATCTAACTTATTATCATTAGATGGACCCAAGTACACCATGTAAGACCAATTTTACCCTAAGTAAAATTTCTTTCACTATGTCAAATAACTTAATAAAACACATTTATTAGGTTGCTTATGGTCGAAACAGGAAACCCCAAAGGGAAATATTAAACAAATCTATATTTGTTTGATTTTCCTCATGGAATAATTAATTAAACAATAATTTAATTATTATTCCTGGTCATATTTAACCCAAAACAAGGAAATTAATTAGATAAATCCTTATTTTTCTTCTTATTTTCTAGGAATAATTATTTAAATCTTATTTAAATAATATTCCTTGTTAAATATGACTAAATCATTTATAAATCATTAAATAAATCATTATTTATTTAATTGTCATTCAACCACTTCCTTAAAATAATAAATAAATCATTTATTTATTTATTATTTACAAATAAAGGGATTTGACCCAAGTCAAATGTCTTTCCCCTCCAGCAAATATAATAAAATATTCCATAAAAGGTGGATCTAGATTTGGTTAATATTATTTTAATCATGCACCAAGATCTAGAATGACCCAATATTTTGTTATAAATAGAAGGGTTTTCCCATTCATTTGTCACCTTTTGTTGCCTATTAGATCACTCTGGATCTATGATCTTGGTCTGACTTTGAGCCATTATCATTGTCAAATTTTCCATTATTTCACTTAGAATGCATTCAAGTTCTATGTTTGTCTAGGTTTTCATACCTCAACAAGGAGGAGAGAAATGCTAGATCCGAAGAACGAGGACTTCTATGAACCCATCCTATTGAGGAGAACCGGAAAACACCTTTATTGTTTTCCTCTCAGGTGCCCCATTATTTAATATAATACAATTCATTCTTTTAAACACTTTGTTCTTGTCTTGTCTTTTGGATGCATGAGCAAACCTTATTTTCACCTGCCACTGTCTTTTTATGTACAGATCCGGGATTTGTGCATCATTTGTCTTCGATCAACTAATGTGATCCGAAGATATCGTGGGCACCATTTCGATGTTAGAGCTACAAGTTATGTGTAGTCAGTGGTCTTTTTTCGTACACATCGAACAAGATTCATACTAACAACCGGTGACTCTGACTGCATGTTATTTTTCAATTATTTACTCACCGTCGTTTTTTCATATTCCTGCATATCCAGCTACTTCAGGCCCTAGGGCTTCTTTTCAGCTGCTTAGTTTTTCTCTTTTCATGTCATTTTTCTCACATAAAACCCTAAAAACTTAAAATTTCTAACTTCCGTGTGTTTCCGGCCCTATTGCGCAGGTAAGCGACACCAGCCGCAACTGAGACGGCAACTTTTCTGAAAATCTGCCGCCGAGACAACCGGAACAGGGAGGTCGCACTTTTTGGCCCTAAACCTGCGACCTGGACTGTAGGACACACTTTTCAGCCCAAAATCATGACTGGACCGAAACAAAGTTAGTTCCGTGACCTCGCTCTTTTTCTCTCGCAAATTTTCCGAAATTTTTTCGGTTTCTTCCGTTTTTGTCGTGGTTTTCCGCCTTGTCTCTATCCATTTACACATTTTCTATCTGCTTTACTCAAATAAGTGGAATCTAGCCTATCCCCCTAGGGCTTTGGGTAACTCCTCCACGTTTTGTGGAAGAGCTTTTACTGTTTTTTACTGCTGGCAGTGTTCTTTTTAAAAAAGTTTCAACCCATCCCTTTTCCGTATCCGTATACCTCTTCGGTATCCCTTTTAGACTTACCATTTTTCCTTCAAATCTCCCCTACATATTTTTGTTTGCTTCGTTTTTTAGGGTCACCTCCTTTTCCTCAGATATCCTTAGTCATTACTCTCTTTACGTTAACTCTCATTATGAGTCCCAAACTTGCATCTTTTCTATACACCTTTCTAGACTTTTTCCATTTACCTGGACCTCCTAAGTCATCAACATCATTGCATATTAATCATAAAAGAGCATTTAAAGTGGTTTTTAACTATGTTTTGTGTTTGCTGTTTGAATTAGATTTTTGCTCATTGAGCTGCGGAATCTTGTCACTTTCCGCAGCTGCTTCAACTTTCCGCAGCCATTTTGTTAAAGTCTATATTGCAGGTGTCTTCAGGCAAATCAAGCCACATGGGCAAGTTGTAAATGACATGGATATGGACCGAGTCCTATTGGCTCAGTCGAATTCACCAAAGAAGGCCGTGGTCAAAGGTAGTCAAGCGGTGGTCAACCTAAGAGTCCTACGGTGACAGAACTCCGTTTTTCACCACGTGAAGACTTGCGTGGATGTTCCTAAGTCTCAGGGGACATATCAACACCTGTCAACTGCTCCATAAGCCGAATCCAACGGCCACCCTGCATAGATTTAATCTTCACGGCAGCCATAATGCTAGATTTTTGGACGTGGTTGTTCACGTGTCTTTTATCAGCGCAGATTGTAGGAAATTAGTTATGTCATCCTCTGTTATAAATAATGCATTCTCATATGCATAGTAGCTAGCTTCTGTAAGGTAATTTTGCTGTAAAGAAAGCCCACTGTACCGTGACATTATTTCCTTGTTATGACTGCGTTTTGAATACATGAGAAGACTCTGTTCATAAGAATAATTCGTGGTTGATAGCTGTTGCCCGAGGATTGTGCAGAGGGCCCCTACACACGCCGAGGTTTTGTTTATTGCTGTATAGTTTCATGCTTTACTTCCTTACGTTCATTATGCTATAATTATTCATGTGTATATATTACATCTCTTATGGTATTAACGTTTTATTTCTGTCCATAATTTTTCATGCTTTATACTGTTGTTAACTGATCAGTGTTTTTGTTCCAGATCACAGTAGGCAGCCCGGGCATTTGCACATAGTTTTACAATGACTAATGACATGCAATCAGTCTTGTCCTTCTGCTGATTTATTTTTCTTAGCTTTTAATTCCAGCACTGTTTTATTTATTTCAGTTTTGTACATTTGCTTTATTAGTTAGATTAGATATTAAATTACTCATGTCATTATCAGTTACCTCCGAAAGCCATAGCGAGACTAATGGTGAGAGATTGAAGTATGAGTGTGTAGTTTGATATTAGTTTATTTTTCTGCAAGTTAGATATTAAATTGCTCATGTCATTATCAGTTACCTCCGAAAGCCATAGCGAGAATAATGGTGAGGGATTGAAGTATGAGTGTGTAATTTGATATTAGTTTATTTTCCTGCAAATTAGATATCAGATTGCTCAAGTTGTTTATGATTACCTCCGAAAGCCATAGCGAGACTAATGGTGAGGGGTCAGAATATGAGTTGATGTAATTTGATTTTAGCTTTACTTTGCTTGAAATTCTTGGATTTATTTGAGCACTGTTTCTTTTGTATTTAGACAACAGCAAAGGTAATGGGTTTCATGATCAATAGTTCACTGTTTGTTTGACTAGTATAGTGGCACATTTTCATTTTCTTTTAGGAATTAATTTTGTCATTGCATGTTTTAAAACCCTTTTGAAGTTTGAAGTTTGGGAAATCATTATAAAGGACATCATTTCCTTGAACATTTATATCCATACTTGTCTTTTAAAATTTCCATCTCACATTAGGAAACCAACCAAGATAAAAACCCCCAAGATAAATAAAAAAGCCCAAAAATTACAAAAAGTAAGAGATAGGTTATCTTGCACATATAGTGCGCCACACTTCGTCAGCTTACGAATCCGGGATTGACAAATTAATGTAGCAATTTAGGACACACTAAATTGACCAAACATTTTGGCGTCGTTGCCGGGGAAGTGTAACTAGGTAGCAAATTTCTTTAAAAAAAAACAATAAAAAGAAGGGAAAAATTGATAACTTCTTGAAGTATGCTCTCTTCTTGCACCTAGTGTGATCTGGAGGATCAGAAAAGAGAGTTATTGGTTCAATAATTTCTTAAGTATGCTCTCTTCTTGCACCTAGTGTGACCTGGAAGATCAGAAAGAGAATTATTAGCCCAACTTAAAAATAAAATAAAAATGACATGCATAGAGCAAGAGATTCTAGGGGAAGGTTTATAGCTAGAGCCAAGAGTTCGATTTTCACAACTCCATCTTCTTCAAGGCATAGACAAGATTCACCACCATCTACCCCTAGCCTTAAGATTCCTGGAATTCAAGGAGGAGCTGAATTAGAGGATTCTCCTACACCATCTACCAAATCTCATTTAGAAGAAGACCCTTTCTTTATTTCTACAGGAGAGTATATTGTAATTAAAGAAGTAGAATCACCTGAAGAAGAAAAGGAAGAAACTCCCTCTCATCCTCCCTTGATAGAAGAACCAGAGGACTCTGAGGACTCTGAAGAAACTATCATGACAGAGGAAGTAGTAGATGGATTCGGAGGTAGAGGTAGAGGTAGAGGAGGAGGAAATACTGGAGGCAACAATGGTGGAGGTGGAGGTAATAATGGAAGAAATAGGGAAGGATACAACTCGTTTGGATTCCCTATAGTTGATGAGGAAACTCATACAACGATGAAAAACATCTCACCATCTATCCTCCCCAACTTTTATGGATTTCGAAGGGAGGATCCTGAAACATTTCTGTTTGAGTTTGAAGTCATGTGCCGAACCTATGACTATATGGAAGACTCTCAAAAACTCAAACTGTTTCCTTCAACATTGAAGGGAGCCGCTTTGAAATGGTTCATGGGATTAGTCACCCAATCTATTAGGACTTGGAATGATATGAAACAAAAAAATTTGGATAGATACCTGGACTATTGCATGCCCACCAATCACAAGGATGAGGTATTCAAAATGGTGCAAAAAGAAGATGAAAATTTGGAGGATTTACTTGAAAGATTTCAATACAACTTAAAAAGAGAAAAGATGAGCAACTTAGATGAGGAAACTTTGAAAGCCCTTCTATTAAAAGCCATCAGAGATGAATGGATAGATATTTTAAACATGATGGGGAAAGGAGACATTTCTCAACCTCCACTTCGTGACATAACAGAACTATGTGTCCATCTCTCAAGAGGAAAATCTAAAACAGGAAAAGGGCCTAGGGATCCTTCTCTTATTAGGGCTAACAAATCTGCAACTGGATCAGTAAGTAGGGCAGAGATTGGTAATATGCTTGATGAGTTCAAAACTGATATCTTAGGGAGCCTTAGTGAACAACTAAACACCCTTAAAATCCAAAACAAGCAGAAAGCAGAAACAGATGCTTTAGCCATCTTTTGTCCGAAATGTAGGAAGAAACATGCTTTAAGGGAATGTCCCTTGGATGCAAAAGTTGTAGAAACATGTATGATTTGCTCAGAGAATCATGAGACCAAAGATTGTCCTTCAATTCCTGGACTCAAAGCTGTCTTTCAAGAAGATCCAAATTCAGTAGAATCTCTCTGTTTTGTTGCAAGAAAACCTTGGCAGGGGCAACAAACTCAAGGGTTTAACAACCCTATGAATTTTCAACCCCCACCAAATTGGAATCCTTGGCAACAACCTTGGCCCCAACCTCAAAATTCATATCAATCATGGGTACAAGGTATGCAAAATCCTTATGGGAGATTTGCTCAATTTTATCAATATCCTCCATATTTTCAAAATCAACAAGCTCCACAACTTCCAAACCCAAATCCACAACTTTCATTGCCATTTCCACAACAATCTTCTCAACAAAATCCGAATCCTCAACTCATGCTTCCATACCAACAAAAGACAAATCAACTTCCAGCTCAGCCATTGCCAAATCCTAACAATAAAAATCCTCAGAATACTTACATGATAGAAGGACAACAATTTCCTACCTATATGATTTTTCCTCTCAATGATGTACAACTCAGGTCTGGTAGAGTTTTAGAAAAACCTTCTATAGATGTCCAAGAGCAAGATACCTCTAAGGAGGACTCTCTTAAAGTAAATAAGGGTTCTGAGGAAGCATCTCTTCAAAACTCAAACATTCAAAAAGAGAAAGAAAAGTTAACCCCCACAACTCCTATAGTTGAGCAACCTGCATCTTCATCCACACCTCCTTTCCTTGAAAGATTACAAATTGATAAAGGGGTGGAAAAACAAATCTTATTGCCTAACTATGATTTTCTAGATGAATTAAAGAATGTTTGTATCAAGATTCCCTTGCTACAAGCCATTAGAGAGATTCCTATTCTAGCAAAAAAAATAAAGGAGTTGAGTCTCAAAAGACCAGGAAGGAAACCAAGAGATACAAGAAGAATCCACCTGGTAGGAAAAATTGCAGATATCATGATGGGAAAAATTACCATGCAGAAGTTTGTAGATCCAGGTAGTCCAATTGTCAAGACACATATAAATGGGATAGAAATTCCAAACACATTGATTGACTTGGGGGCTGCTATCAACATTATGAGTAGACAGACTATGGAACAGCTAAAACTTCCTAATCTTCTTTTTACACCTACTTTACTGCAACTTGCAGATCGATCAATTATCAAACCAGATGGTGTATTAGAAGATATTTCAGTCTCCTTAGATTCTTGGGAATATCCGGTAGATTTTATGATTTTGACTCCCAAGAGTAATCTAGGAGGGCACCCACTTATCTTAGGAAGACCTTGGCTAGCCACAGCTGATGCTTTCATTAGTTGTAGATCTGGGGATATGTGCATTTCTAATGGTAATTCGACAAAGAAATTCAAATTTTTATCCTCCAAAGAAAAAGCAATCACGTATAGGAGACAAATGAATGCCCATGATGAGACACTCTACAACCTCGTTTTACCATTTCGTAAATCAAAGGAGATAGTCAAATTTAACACATTAGAAAATTTTGAGACATCTTCATCATGACCCCAATAATACCCCCGCTTGGAATATAACATTGAATATTTATCATCAAGACAAATGTCTTCTTTACTCTATAAGAGTTCGGTAGTTCTACCATTGAGATTTTTCCAAAGAAAAACATTGAATATAAAACAAAAATTTGGAAAAGTCACAACAAGAAGAACTAAGCAAAATCTTGCAAAAACATTTTACCATTTGCATGGGAGTATAATGATATGAAAGGTATTGATCCTAAGACTTGCATCCATCATATCTATATCAGGAAAATAGAATAATCAGACAACCTCAAAGAAGGCCAGATGAATCCAAACCTATGGAAATAGTGAAAGAAGAGCTCCAAAAGCTACTCAATGTAAACTTCATTTATCCAATTTCGCATAGACGTATGGTTTATCTTGGTTATAGTACCTAAAAAGAATGGTAAATGGAGGGTATGCATTGATTACGTGGAATTGAACAAAGAAACTTTGAAGGATCATTTCTTTGCCCTTTATCTAGCCGTATTAGATACATTAGCAGAAAGTACTTTTCTTTTTTTGGATGGTTTTAGTGGCTATAATCAAATTCAAACACCAAGATCAAGATAAGACTACATTTACCCTCATTCATGGGGGAATTTTTCCCTATCGAAGTTTTCCAAGCAGTGTAATGCACCAAGCACATTCCAAAGAGCAAGCATTTAGAATTTTTTCTTCTCTCATCTAATCCATGATTGTGTAGAGGTTTATATGGATGATTTTACAGCTTTTGTGGTAATTCATTTGAAGAGGCATCAGAAAATTTGGAAAAAGTCCTTATAAGATGTAAAGAAACAAATCTTTCTCATTAAGCCATGAAATTTTTTTATGATGTTTATCAAGGTATTGTTTTGGGCATCATATTTCGAGAGATGGGATTAAGGTTGATAGATCAAAAGTTGAAGTCATTCCAAGTTGCCTATTCCAAATTGTCAAAGAGATGTTGTAGTTTTCTAGGATTTCATCGGATACGTAGGAAGATTTATAGAAAACTTCACTAAAATAGCATCTCCACTCTTTCAAACTGCTGCTAAAAGACTGCGGAATTCAAATGGGATCCCTGATTGTCAATCACTCAATCTTTGAAAACAAGAATATCTCATACCTATCTTGAGAGGACCAAATTGGAAACTCCCCTCTTTCCATATTTCTATTGACAGTTTATATACAAATTTAGAGTTTGTTGGGTCAAAAATTTAGTCCCTTATGCCATTTATTATACTAGTAAAAAAATTTGACTCCCAATCGAAGTTGAACTATACTCAGAACTAAAAAGAGTTTTTTAGTTGTTGTTCATGCAATCACAAGTTTAGACATTATATACAAAGCATGAAAATTGATCTATACTGATCATTCTCATGATTAGATATCTAATGAACAAACCTATTACTAATGGCAGAGTGACAAGATGGCTCCTACTTTTGTAGGAATTCAATATTATCGTGTTGATAGACCAAAGAAACAAAATACAAGTAGGCTGATTTCTTGTCTTAGGATTCATTAATACTAAAGAAGATTCTCCTAGAGATAAGTTTCCCGATGAATACTTATTTGGCAGAATTAATAAGACCCCCATGCATATATTGCTAACTATTTGGTTAATAGGAAAATGTCTTCACATTTATTTCAAGGAAAGAAGAAAAATTATTTAGAGAGTTCAAAATATTCATGGATTTATAATTAATTGTTTAAAATGTGTGTTTGATTTCAGGATCGAAGATGTGTCGTGAGGATGAAATTCTGATATTCTCAAGGCATGTCATGATGAACCATGCGGCTGACATTTTGATGACAAAAGGACAACCTATAAATCCCTCTCTTTAGGATATTATTGGCCTTCCCTCTTCAAAGATGCAAAAAAATATGTCAAAAGGTGTGACAGCTGCCAAAAAGTAGGGAAACCTACCCTTTCAAATGAAATGCCATTGCAACCAATGTGTACTCATCGAACCCTTTGAAGAAATGCACCATAGACTCTATCGGACCTATTAATCCACCATCTACAAAAAGAAGTATATATTGGTGTGTACCGATTATGTTACTAAATGGGTAGAAGCCAAAGCATTAGTGTATTTTAACAAAATTCGCTTGTTAAGGGTCTTTATGAGGATATTTTTACTTGCTTTGGTGTTCCAAGAGAAATTGTGACAGCATCCAGGAAGCCAATTCACATCCAACCCGGTGGAGAAGTTGATGGAAGAATACAAAATCATATTAAGATCTACTCCTACCATCCGCAAGCAAATGGTCAAGTGATCTATAAACAAAGTTCTCGAAAAGTATCATCACCAAACCTACTATCTACACGTAAGAGATCAAGGTAAGGCTTCCCGAAGCTCAGGGCCTGCTTAACTACATGGAGAAATAGAACCTAGACATTCTCCTATGAACTTGTTTATGGGAAAGAAGTCCTGCTCCCCATTGAGTTCCAAGTCAAAACCTTCAAGATGGAACTTCAGTTGGGGATGGATCTATCAGAAGCCCAAAAGCATAGAATGGATCAGTTGAATGAGCTAGATGAGATCAGACAAGAGGAAATTCTAAGAACCGATCTAGTTCAATATCAAAGAGCTAAATGGAATGAAAAATACATCAAAGAGAAGAAGTTTCAAGAAGGAGATTGGGCATTGTTATTTGATTCCAAGTTTAAAGATTTGGAGGAAAATTTCAGACTCATTGGCTTGGGCCATATGAGATTGACAAGATCTTTAGCAATGGAGCAGTAAGAATCAAGACCATTGATGAGTTTCAAACTCCTCTTATTGTGAATGGCCACAGATTGAAAGTTTATCATAAGCCACTCAAAAAAGAGGAATTTGTCAAAATGTTTCAAGAAAATTCTGCAATCAGGCTGGTACAGAAGAATTCTTCTTCTCCACCAGCCTAGCTTTTGTTCTTTCAATTAAAAAAAATAAAAATAAAAATAAAAAAATTGTATAAGCCTAAAAACCAATCACTGATTGGCAGTCTTATACAGAAAATGTAGGGTGAAAATCAGGAACACCTGACACCCTATATTTTCCAAAAACAAAAAAGCTCTCTCTTTCATTTCGCAAGTTTTGTGATCACTCATTCCACTTCATTTCACTTCATTTCACTCCATTCCACTTCATTTTATCTATTTCATTCCATTTCATCTATTTCATTTCATTTCACCAAAAAAAAATTTCTTTCACGACTCATTTTCATTCATCTCAGCTTATCCCTTATCCATCTCCATTCACCCAAATAATTGTTGTGTCGTCGCACCACACTGGCCCGTGCCTTAGCGTCACAGGCCCATCACTCTCTTTTTCAAAAATTTGTCGCTCGAATTTAGCTCAACAATCATGAAATCAAATGCAGGTATGAGTACATATTATGAAGACATGAGGCATTCAAAAGCATCAACGAGGAGCAACTGATTGAAGACTAATGAAAAATGGCAAGAATTCCAAGGTATGAGTATAAATTTATTCCAAATGGAATTCAAGCAAATTTTTACATAGTTATAAACCATAGCTCCATTATATGCAATGATTGCGTTGATAACTCCATAACCGTTCCACGATCTCTATACGATTCCCCCACAATCCTTTCATTCATTTTTAAACGGCCTCATAATCAAGCCTCTGGTCTTCACTCGTGTTCGGCTATACTTTGATACTCCACCTGTAATTATGGAACGTGGTTGATTTGACTACGGCTTCTCTCAGTCGCACAAAATCCATAGCCGTTGCATAAACGTGCTTGCATCTACTCACAGGTCACCCAATTTTAAATACCGTCGGATGCAATACTTGCATTCTCTAATGTTTCTATTATTGACCTCACGATTGCATTTCCACCACGCTCACATAAGCCTTTCACTCCCATTTTGTCTTCTTTGTTCCGCTTCATTCCGGTACTCTATTCCCTTCGATATCCACTTACAGTCACTAGTCTCCTTCATAAACCCTGTTCATTTCCGCTAATTCAGCCGTCTTACCTCCGCTAAACCGTCCTCACGCAAACAAGTTTTTAAAGAACAGAAGGAAGGATGGGTCGGTTGTTGAGGGCAGAACCAGAGGGACACAAATTTATGGAAGGATACCCGCAAGTCAAAGATATATTGAAAAAGGAAAAATGGCTTCAGTTTATTCAAAAGTTCAAAGGCTACCATAAGGAGGTAAGAAAAGCTTTTGCGAGGTCTTTCAACGGTCTGGATGTGGAAATTGGGGACCTCAAATTTACAGTGACTGAGGCATCCATAGCAGCTGCTACAGAACTCCCTCAAGAAGGAGAAAGCTGGTTCAAAGACAAGAGCATTGGCGAGGAAGCCTGGAGAGTGATCCTACGTAACCCAGGTATGGATATCACCATTTTCAAAAAGGGAATTCTTGTTCATGCTTTAAAAGAAGAATGGGCCAGTTTACTGTTGGTTATTCAAAAATTTATCACGTGTGAGGGACGTTTTGGATCAATGTACATGTATCATACCCGACTGTTGATGAATTTCCTAGATAACCAGACCCTCAATCTGCCATATTTTTTACTAAACAGTTTGAAAAAGATGTCTGTAACTGTCCTAAAGCATCTGGGGGACGTAGAACCACATTTGTATCATCATGGTCTCGTGAAAATCTTGATAGAAAAACAAGTAAAAGAGAAAAAGGACACCTGGGAGCAGTTTTTAATTAGAAATTTCTTTGAAGAACCCCAAGAAACCCCTGAAGGCAGTGCATCAAAAAGAAGTAGAAGAAAGAGAACAAGTGATAAAACTCAAAGAACTCCTACTAACACAGTTGAAAGAACTAGTAGAGAAGAAAGACTGTCTAAAAGGAAGAAGGAAAAGACTGAAGGTAAAAAGCCAACAAAATAAAAAGAGAAAAGAAGCATTGATGTTGTGCATCAAACCCCTTCCTCAGAAGAAGACCATCAAGTATTGTCTGAGAGACTAATTCACCTTCAAGAACAGTCAACCATGGCCAAAAAGAAAGGAAAAGAAAAACAGAAGGAAAAAGATAGTAGCCCACAACATGTAAGAAGAAGCAGCATGCTTAAAGGAAAGTGGAGGAAAGCACAAAAAAAGGACCCCATTTTATTGATTTGGGAGAAGGAACACCTGAACAAACTCTAGCTGGCCATAGTCCACCTCATTCTCAGCCAAACGTTGAAACTAGCCCTCAAGATGTTGACATGAGTCCTTTTCGGCCAGATTTTGAAGTCAATTCTCCTCCACAAAATTTTGAGGATAGCCCAACGAAAATGACACCCGAGATAGATCCAAAGTAGCAAGAGGTGTATGATTACATAAAATCCTTAGAAAGAATAGCCATGGGTCCCAGCACTTCATCCACTCAGCCTCACACAGCACAAGAAGTTCTAGTCCAATCATTGAAACAAGAAATCTTTGAGTTGGAGGTTTTAAATAGACATATTAAAAATGAAAATGAAGCATTAAAGGAGCAAAGAAGATTGGACAAGATAATTCATGACAACACTATGCTACATCTGGGACTGTGGCACAAAAAGAACAGGAAATTGAAGAAGAAATACAAGAAGATAAGCAGAGCACTGATTAATCTGAAATTCAGATGCTTGATGAAGAAGCCTAGGATGTTAGCAAAACCAAGAAAGAAGAGAAGAGGACTAGATGTACTGGCAAAGGTATCAGAGCATATTAATTAAAGGAGGATGATCAAAATTTTGGTTGCATGAGGACATGCAACACCTTCACAGTGTGGGTATGTTGAGTCCCAAACTTGCATCTTTCCTATACACATTTATAGACTTTTTCCATTTACCTGGATGTCCTAAGTCATCAACATCATTACATATTAATCATAAAAGAGCATTTAAAGTGGTTTTTAACTATGTTTTGTGTCTGCTATTTGACTTAGATTTTTGCTCATTGAGCTGCGGAATCTTGTCACTTTTCGTAGCTACCGCAACTTTCCGCAGCCATTTTGTTAAAGTCTATATTGCAGGTGTCTTTAGGAAAATCAAGCCACATGGGCAAGTTGGAAATGATATGGACATGGATCGAGTCCTACTGGCTCAGTCGAATTCACCAAAGAAGGCCGTGGTCAAAAGTACCCAAGCGGCGGTCAACCTAAGAGTCCTACGGTGACAGAACTCTGTTTTTCACCACATGAAGACTTGCGTGGCCATTTCTAAATCACGGGGGACATATCAACACTTGTGAAGGGCTCCATAAGCCGAATTCAGCGGCCACTCTCCATAGATTTAATCTTCACGGCAGCCATAATGCTAGATTTTTAGACGTGGTTGTTCACGTGTCTTCTATCAGCGCAGATTGTAGGAAATTAGTTATGTCTTCCTCTGCTATAAATAAGGCATTCTCATACGCATAGTAGTTAGCTGGTGTAATGTAATTTTGGCTGTCAAGAAAGCCCATTGTGCCGTGACATTATTTCCTTGTTATGACTGCATTTTAAATATATGAGAAAACTCTGTTCATAAGCATAATTCGTGTTTGATAGTATTTGTTGCCCGAGGATTGTGCGTAGGGTCTCAGCCACGCCGAGGTTTTGTTTAGTGCTGTATAGTTTCATGCTTTATTTCGTTACGTTCATTATGCCATAGTTATTCACGTGTATATATTACATCTCTTATGGTATTAATGTTTTATTTCTGCCCATAATTTTTCATGCTTTATATTGCTGTTAACTGATCAGTGTCTTTGTTCCAGATTACAATAGGCAGCCTGGGAATTTGCACATATTTTTACAATGACTAATGACATGGAATAAGTCTTGTCCTTTTGCTGATTTATTTTTCGTAGCTTTTAATTCCAGCACTGTTTTATTTCTTTCAGTTTTGTACATTTTCTTTATTAGTTGGATTAGATATTAAATTACTCATGTCATTATCAAGCATTCGAAACAATAGCGAGACTAATGGGGTGAGGGATTGAAGTATGAGTGTGTAGTTTGATATTAGTTTATTTTTCTGCAAATGATATCGATTGCTCAAGTTGTTTATGATTACCCTCAAAAAGCCATAGCTAGACTAGTGGTGAGGGTAATGGTGAGGGGTCGAATATGAGTTGATGTAATTTGATTTTAGCTTCTTTATTTGCTTTGTAAATTCTTGATTTCTTTGATTAGTTTTTGTATTTAGACAATGTTATGAAGTTGGGTTTCATGATCAATAGTTCACTGTTTGTTTGACTAGTATAGTGGCACATTTTCATTTTCTTTTAGGAATTAATTTTGTCATTGCATGTTTTAAAACCCTTTTGAAGTTTTAAGTTTAGGAAATCATTATAAAGGACATCATTGCCTTGAACATTTATATCCATACTTTTCTTTTAGAATTTCCATCTTAGGAAACCAACCAAGATAAAAACCCCCAAGATAAATAAAAAAACCAAAAACAACAAAAAGTAAGAGATAGGTTATCTTGCACATATAGTGCGCCACACTTCGTCAGCTTACGAATCTCGGATTGACAAATTAATGTAGCGATTTAGGACACACTAAATTGACCAAACAGAATCCACAATAACCGACGGCTAAGATTCAATCATGATCCGCTCATAGCCCTCTGAGATCACACCCGCCGATTCAATCCTGACCGTTGATCTCTGATACCGATCCCACGGCCAGCACTTAATCGCTCATCGCACAATCAAAAACCCCGATGTTTTGGCCTCTTTCCTTTTCTCCGATGCGATGTAATCCCAGCTGTTCACCCCGCCAGATCCGACGGTCCGCGCTCAATCGCATTGGTGAATTGCATCTCCACTTTGTCATTTCCTCCCGTCGATGTGATTCTGCGATGAAATATCCACCATTGATAAAGTTTGATTGGATGGTCCGCATTACTTTCGCTCTTCAAACCCCGCCCTTCTCATTTTCCCCCATCGATAGATCTCCGCTGTCCATTCCCCTGATCCAACGGTTCACATTTAAACCACCATTGACCCCATCTGCCTTTCCGCTCATGCATCTAACCTGCTATTGCATTAATTCTGCACTGTTGGATCTGCTGCCCATCATCCGATGGCTGACACTCCGTTTCGCAAAATTTTAGCGCCCGAGAGTTAACGTTTAAAAATTACACGAAATGGGTGGTTTTTATTTTTCCACGTGTCGAACACTAACGTATATTGCATTCCAAAAGCTAATACCGCCTCCCCCCCACTTCACCGTGTGAAAACCATTCCCGGTTTTCTGCCATATCTCCTACCCTCCATAACGTTGCCTTTTGCGTTTTTTCCCAGTCGTCGATCTCTGAGATCGGACGGTTCTGTTTTAATATCGCCCCCATCCATTCTCCATTCATCTGATCTCCCAGATGACTTCATTAACCGATCTCCACCATTGATCATCTTGATCTAACGACTCTCATTATATCGCAACCCCAATTCATTTGCCTTCATCTTTTCTCCCAAACAACTTCATCGGGCGATCTCCACTGTTTATTATCCTAATCCAATGGTTCCTATTTGCTGTCGCGCCCAAACTCCATTTTCACTTGGTTAGCTGTTCTTCCAGGATTTTCCTCCCTTTTTCCGCTACATCCACGTTCTTCCTCACTGCTCCTCCACCCTCACGAGCCTCTGAAGCAGTCTTAACCAAATTCCACAGGATTTTATAAATGAGTTTGTTGTGTTTTTTGCAGGATTTAATGGTGGTTGATCTGTGTTTTTCCACAGTCACAGACAAGTGACAAAGGGGCTCAGAGTGACGATTATGTGCCTTAATCCAACAAAGAAAAGGGTCTGCAGGGTATGAAATCCAAGTTTAAAACATCTGGATCATGATCCAGGGTTTAACAGAAACCCTCCAATAGCAGAAAGCCACCTGCGTAAACAAGCCAAACAAAGTGTATCAATGAAGAAATTAACAGTAAAGGGATTAATGCTTAAGTCTGAAAATCAGAGTTTTAATCCTCAGGTTTAAAGAAACAAAGACAATATCGAAGAAAAAAGACCTGTAGACGAAGATCAAGGCTAATTAATCCTAAACACAGCTCAAGAACAGATTACAATGTTTTAATGTTAAAACAGAGAAAATATCAGTAAAGAGGCCTCCATTGCCACATCAGAGGCCAAAATATCCTCTTCAGCTACCAAAGTGCCACCTACAACCTCAATAAATCGAAAGAAGGCATAGTAATTGCCTTAGTTAGTGATATTTTGTTAAAGACAGTCAGAGTTATTGCGAGCCTGCCTAAAGAGTTTTAAAGTCAACAAAATCTTCCAAGTAGCTTAATACTTACTGAAAACCAATTAATACAGAGGAAATATCAGAAATCTTCTCTATTGAGCCCTTCAAAGGCCAAGAAGCATTAACTTGTATTTATTGAACCTAGAGACCCTTCCTTTTTTCCACCTCCTCATTTTATTATAAAATCTCCTTGAAGAGCACATTGTAAAGCGTTGGTTATTGGACTTTCATGTAATAGTTGCAGTATCGAACAATTGTTGAATGTAAATAAGTCCTGAAGCTCTGAAGCTCTGTTTAAAGTTATTGAAGAAGTTAGGCTGAGAAGAGAAGTTATTCCTGTGATGAAACATTGGACTTGAAGTATGTAACTCGACTGAAAATCAATATACAAGCTGATTCTTGGGATCCTGGTCTATATCATTAGTGAAATACCTCTTACTGTTATTGTTTTCCTTTCATGTATACCATTTTGTTCACTTTTCTCTGATAAAGGAAAACAAATATAGAGCTAGGATTTACTGTCAAAAGTACCCTACTCTCACTGTTAAGCTTTATCTATATGTTTTTTGCTAATTGTTATATTTAGGAATGACTTAAATTAAGAGTAAACATTATCAAGGAATGTTGGTTTGTCCATGTCTTGAGGTGAAAAACTTGAAAGGATGTTCTTGAATGATATTTTTATTACATGCCAAGTATAGTTAAACTAGAAAAGTTTATGGTTTGCCCTGTCTTCAAGTTCTTTCTCCAAAGGTTGTTTTGAAAGTTTCCCAGAGAGTATGCTAAAAGCAAGTATTAATTTTAATGCATCTGACCTGATCTTAAGCTGCACTTTGTTTTCTTATCTATTTTCATCCCTTATGAAAGTAGTCATGTGGATTACTAGATTTTTTTTCTGATAAGTTAGCTTTAATACAAGCTTGTCCAAAGAAGTTTATGGTTAGCCCTGTCCTTTGGCTGGTTTCAAACAGTTGCTTAAAAAGGCTTTTCTTGTATGGAAATTTGATAAATCCTTGTTGAAATTATTGGCTTTTTCCACTTTCTCAACACTTTAATGTTCCACTCTATCATTTAATCTAAAGTACCTTTTGATATATATGACTTGCCCCTTGGACCACTCTTGAAATTGTTGCACAATTAAACCCTTTTTGTGACTCCATTGCCCAATGGATTAAAGCTGCTTCACACTAATCCTATCTGCTGAACACTTCTCAATATACTTGCATCTTCACACTTTGAAACTCTTTCATTTTGTGATATTCCATCCAATTTAAGATCATACCTGACCAACCAAACAAACAAAAACCCTTGTTCTTAACAACTAGCCTAAACTCATACTAAAAGCCTTAAAGATAAATCAATATTTGCACTTATAGAGAGATCCCTCTCTGGATTCAGGTGGGTAGATCCTAGAATCCCGAAGTGGTTTTTGATGTAGTCTCTGCAGCATTTAGTCTTGCCTCTCTACTAAATTACAGGGACCTAACATTTCTGGCGACTCCGCTGGGGACTTCTGAGTGAATTACATTTTATACATCTATAAGACCTTAGAAGACCCAAAAACATTTTAGATTTTTATATGGTGGTGGAACATAAAACATTTTACCTCCAAAAGAGCTAAAAATTTCCACCTGGTGACTCCACTAGCCTCTAGTAGGCCTAATATCCCTCTAGTCTTTGTAGATCCCTTTGGGAATGCATTGAGAAAACCAAATCATACTATTGGTGGACAACAAAGTTTAAATCATCCACCTGGCAACTCCACAACTCTCAAAGACCAAATGAATCCACTGGTAGAAAACCCTGAACTGATTAAGTAGACACAGTGACCTCTTTCCTGATTTACAAACATGATTCCAAGGATACAATGGAGATATGCCCCAATGAGTAGAGAAAATATCCCTGGGTTTCCACATAAGACGCACCAGGTATTATGGGATCATAACCTTCCTGTTTTTCAGGGTAAAAAGTTTGATAACCCACTATTAAATCTTATCAAATTTCACATACATGTATGGAGGTTAAAGGTTAAATGGCATGAAGATTACCTAATGAAAATGTTCATGTTAACATTAGAAGGAAAAGCTAGGGATTGGTATGAATGGTTGAAATCTGGTAGTTTTCTTTCTTTAAAAGACCTTGAATATGTGTTTTATGAGAACTATAAAGGAAACACTACATCATTATCATGGGGTGAAATACATTATGATCCATCACAAAACATCACCCAACACCTTACAGAAAATGATGAGGATTTGGAAGGAATGCATCCTGAAGATCTTTTAACAACCACTCATGAGTTTAATATCTTATTGAAAAATTATAAGAATATAGATGAATCAGTTGAGAAAGAAATCAACCAAGAAATAAAGGACATTCTTCAAGATATCCCTGAAAACTCAAAAAATGATTCATCATCCCTTATAGCTGAGGCTCAAGAAGACATCCAGCCTCAAAATTAGTCTTCACAAGAGACAAAGAACTGTTGTACTCCTGTTCAAAGGAACATAGAAACATCTTTCCCTTTGACAGAAAAAGAGATAGATCAGACTATTAATAAACAACTAGTCTTTGAAACCTGTTGCAAAGCATATACTCTTGCCCATTCACATAGAGAACTTTGTTGTACAGATTTAGAAAGTTCTTTTGTGGATCATAATAAAGAAGGACCTT
This sequence comes from Pinus albicaulis, assembly GCA_034641835.2. Classification (NCBI taxonomy): domain Eukaryota; kingdom Viridiplantae; phylum Streptophyta; class Pinopsida; order Pinales; family Pinaceae; genus Pinus; species Pinus albicaulis. The sequence goes on from JAXQQM020085745.1 coordinate 235,053, forward strand.
GTTATAGCATCATTTTTCACTCTCAGGTGATTCATGATTGTCTTTATGGCTTTGGGCCCCCATTCCCATAGAATTGAACAAAATTCATTAAAAAACAGTGTTAAAATTCCCATATGCGGGTATGCCCAGACTTTTCCGTGTGCATACGCAAGTCCATATGTATTTTTCCGCGTATGCCATTAAAATCATTAAAAAATATATAAAAATTCCCTATTTTCGGGCTGGGTTGATGGTTACTCTAGTAGCTCAACCACCCCAGCACGTGGCCAACTGTTTCCAACTGATTGAAACTACCTTGAGAGAGTATAAAAGCCCCTCATGTGCATGGCCTGTGGGAGAGAGAAATTTTATAGACATTATACTCTGTTGGAATCCCAATTCAAGTCTGAATTCCCGTGCATCCTGCACTTTCCCAGATTTATACAGGAAACCCTTGTTTCCTAGAGATGTTCATCCATTTATATGCCATCTTGAGTGCACAAGTCTTGAAAGTATCTTAACGAGGCAAGGGCGGGATGGATCCGGACGACGGTCTGTTCGAAGATCGTGGAAGGATTCAGGTGATCTCCCCACTTTTACTACTGTACATGATGTTCGTAATAATGAAGAACCATCTTGTTCGTGAACTTATGTGTTAATGTTTTCTTATATGTGTGAAAAGATTATCATTTAAGCATTTATTATGGTTTATATAATGTTTCACATGGACTGCACTAACGTTTAGGAGAATTATATGTTGTACAACTAGGTTTCCATGCACGTTCTTTCTTATTTTCCAGGTTGAAGGAAGAAGCAGGGTTGCTGGGGGTTTGGACCCCACGGGATCTACATCGAACGTAGGACTACGGGTGAGTTCTGCTATCGTTGTTATCTAGTTTTTTGCATTCAAGTGTGGTTGTGTGTGAGTCCTTCTGAATAGCATGCCCTACTCTGTGGAGGTTTTGACCCAACAAACCTCTAGGGTGTTTTTCCCAGAAACAGAACTAGCGACTCCACTGGGGACCACATTCTTGTGATTCCCCTGTTGGGTATTTTCAGCTGTTTGAAAGGTTTCCAACAGTTTTAACTTTCATTTCCAGTCCAGTTAACTTTTTCTCAGTCAGACTAAAGACCTGGTTTCTTATCCAGGCTTGATCTTTTTTATTTTTTATTAATTACCTTTTCATACGCGGGTTTGTCTATACATAGACGCGTATACACATAGTTTTTGTTAAAGGTAGTCGCGTATATGTGAGTTTCCTTTAACACAGTCACGTATGCACGCTTGTTTCATAACTATCAAGTCGCGTATTTCTGGGTCAATTTTGAAATTTTAGGTTTCTTGGCTTTTTAGTCTTGTCTGCCTGTGGAGACCTGTTCCTGCAGTGTCTTTATATCCTCTGGATTGTGTTGAAAGTGGTCTTGGGTATTTTCTCTCTCTTGTTTGGTTGAAAACTAGCTTATTTGGCAAAGTTTGTTTCTTGTGCTTGCATTTCTAGTTCGAGTACCAAGATCTCTTCTTGGGGATTCTTGGTTGTTCTGCTTCATCAGAACAGAGAGCTTCTGCTCATTTACTCTTTCCTACCTATGTGTCTTGCCACGCACTTTGATTTTTGCCCTTCTTTTGGTTGGTTTTCTTGAGTTCAGTTGACTAGGTCTTGCTGCAATTTTTTGAAGTGTCTTTCTTGGTCCTTTGAAGTTTTTGTTTGCTGCAAGTTTGTACTATTCTTCTAGGATGAGTTATTGAGTTTCTTGTCTTTTGTTGCTCATATGAATCTTTCTACTAAGTATCCCTATAAGACTTGGAGCATTTTTGAGGTTTTCCTTGAAATTCAAAGTTTTTTGGCTTGGGATTTGATAGTCTTCTTGGTCTCTTAGAGCTCTTCCTTTTTATAAAATTCAAAAGCTCAAAAAACATTTTGTTTTGTCATTTGCTTTTGTTTTGCACTTTTTTTTTCATTTCGTTATATCTTTTGAAGCTTTGTTGAGATTTCTTCCCTTTGGTTTTTGACTTGATTTCAGAAAGTAATTGTCATTGGTTTCTTCCTCTTGTTTCAAGTGTTTTTGGTGTCTTTATACTAAGAGTTTCTGATTTTGGGAACTAGCTTTGTGGACAACCACAAAGACATAAAACTGAAGGATCTTTGGGAAATTTCTCTCTGCTTTAGTAGATTTTTCATCTTAGAATTTGCATGCTCTTAGTGATTTGCATCAGGTGCACTTAAGCATTTAGTCATTTTCATAGTTTTTGTGAGTGTGAAGTTTGTTATCTGAAAAGAAAAAAAATTTAGTCTCGTAGAACCTTTGTAGAAATTTCTTTTCATCGAAAGGCAATTACTGCATTTGCATGTAGTTTGGTTTTTATTAATTTCTTTTCTACGTCAAAAACACCACGAGTTTCATTTCCGTATCCCTTTGACTTAACATAACAGTCGATTAAAATAAGCGCTATAAATTAAAAGAAACTAGAAATTTTTATTAAGTTTTATACACCAACTAGCTAGGTTGTAGGGCCTTGGATTAGGTGAGTGGAGAGTTAACTCTCCAAGGCCGCTCAAACAAAACATAGAAGTTGATTAATTGAGCGAAATCCAACTCCGTTAGGTGGACCGGGAAAGCTCTCCTCCAGAGAGTCAAGCGCGAGGGGAAGTGAAGGCTGAGAAGAGAGATACCCCCTCTCTGATTTGTTGAATCTGACCTCAAGACCGTTCTGCCCAGCTTCTGACACGGATTGGTGCCCATAGTTGCCACTCCTAGGTTCCACATAGGTGACTGCGGGGGGGAATACCCATGGTACCTGAGGCAGCCGTCGTATCAATTCCAGCAGCACTTCTGGGGGGTGCCCTTGCGAAGCTTGGGTACTTGTGCCGGCAAAGGCTGTTGTTAGGAGGTCGGCGTAATTGTTTTTGTTACCTTCGCTAGTAGGCCTGGGCCGTAATTATCCTAGACTACTTTCGGGAGGTCCTATATTTCGCTTTCCTGTATTTTGGTGTTCGGTCCTAATCACCGAGAGTGGAAATACTTGAAGGCTATTTACTTGATTGTATCTCAGGGATTTTTCTTATAGTGAGTGCTCTTTGCTCCTAGCTTGCCTAGCTTTATACTTTCCGAGTCTAATTAAAATTTGTTAAAGTGGCTGATCAAGCACCTCGTCGATCGAGGAGAATCCGGGGGTTATCTCCCAAGAGTTCGAAGCCTTCTTCAAGAAGGTGTAGGAGTATTTTAGCAGGTGAGTATCACCCTATGGCGTCTGACGCAGTGGAGAGAGATCCTCCACAAGGATCTGAAGGTTTTGGAATTGGTTCCGGTGTTGGTTCCGAGAGGAGCACTCCGCTCACCTCGCGAGTTTTATTTCCATAGGAAGAAGAAGTTCAAATAGAGGAAGTACCTGAACCCTTTGTGTCACTTCCATCTCCTCTTCCTCCTGATTATCTGTTCGTTGTTGAATACATCGGACCTGAGTCAGAGAGATCGGAAGATCCTCCGTATTATTCATACCTTTCGATGGCCACGACTAGGAACACGGCTTCTGCTGTGAATACTGCAGGCATTCAGACTCCCGCTTCTGTTGAAGGAGGAGGCACTATTGCTATATCTTCGATTTCTTCTAGTACTGCTATGTTTGGCTCTGGTTTCACCCAAGCACATGCTTCTCAATCTGGTCCCTTTTATTTCGGAATTCCCACTTCTGGGATTCCTTCTTTTTCCTTTTCCGCTGCTACAGCTGCATCTACACCCATATCTTCCATGGCTAGTGGATCAGCTTCTTTTCAAGGGTTCCCCTTTGGAACTGGGCACATTCCTAGTTCAAATCCTTATTTAGGGTCCTTTCCGTTTACTTCTCAGACCCAGAGTTTCAACCCTTGGTCTGGAGGTCAGAATTCGACTACTTTTACAGGTTGGAACCCTGTATTCACAACAGCAGGGGCAGTGAATCAGTTTTATGTTGGTCACGAAGGGAATGCTTCTTTCCCTTCATTGAGTGCTTATTAGACCTTTTCCCCTCTTTCTAATGCTTGGAACCCCTATCAGGGGCTTTCCTATTCATTTCATACTTCAGTGGGGGGAACTAGTTCGGTCTTTGGTAACTCTGCATTGGGAGGAGGTTCTTCTCCTTTTTCTGCGAGCTCTTTCTGGAAACCTGGTGCCTTATCAAATCTAGGGTATTATTTTTAGAATGTTGGGATTTCATCCCACCAAGGATGGAATCCTCAGGCTCCGCCTCGTTTACCTTTTTTGGCAACGTTAAACTTGCCAGATCTGTCGAAATTGATGAATGATCCGATCTGGTACAGTCCGGGGTGGCCTTCCGTTCCCACCAAACTTCCTTCAGACATTCCAAAGTTTGAAGGTAAGAATGGAGAGCATCCGGCTGATCACATCACCACCTTCCATTTATGGTGTTCTTCTAACTCCCTGATCGATGATTCGATTAGGTTGAGATTGTTTCAACGCACCCTAACTGGAAACGCTGCCAAATGGTATATTGAGCTAACTGGGGCAGTTTTGCTACATTTGGAGAACTGGCTGTCACATTTCTAAATCATTCCCAGTTTCCTGTCCGATATGACGTTGGGACTGAACTCCTAGCTAATTTTAAACAAGATGACACAACCCATATTTCTGTACATATTCAGGAATGGCGGAGAAGGAAGAGGCTTATTAAAGCTCATATTCCAGGAAAATTCCTTTTGGAATGGTTTCTGAAATCTCTGCAGTCAGACATTTATAAAGATGTATCCGTGTCTGGGGTATTTTCTGAGGAGCAGGCCATTTTTAGGGCCCAGCAGCTTGAATTGATATATTCACAGTCTGGGGTCCTTCATAAATACTTGCCCAATGCTCCTCACTCCAAATTAGATTTATCCAAAACTAAGCCTGGTCCTCATGGTGATGGACTTATTGGGTCGATCAATAGTGGTGTAGCCAGTTTGCTTACTCAATTACAGCAGTTGTCTATACAATCTGCTCCTTCTGGTCAGGCTGTGCCTGCTGAGTCATTGCCTTCCCAATATTTGTCGGTAAATGCTGTCCAAACTTCTGATCCCAAAGGAAATCAACAATATGAAGGGAAGAAGAAGGGACAAAATAATAAGAAAAAGGGCAAGAATGGGAAGGGTAATGCAAATAAAACCAATGAGCATGTTGGTGAGGGTCCAAAGGATAAAAAGAAAGTGAAGTTTCCATGCAAGCTGTGTGCTGGAGACCATCTCATGCACCTTTGCCCTAAAATTCACAATGCGCAGCGCTTGTTAGCTCAACAGGGTTCTTCCAGTTCCTAGGCTGTGTTGACAAACCCTTTTCCCCAAGGGCAATAGCTAGTTGTTGGTGCGAATCAAAATTCTGGGGCTTCCTCTAGGGGCACCTAGGAAGGGGAAATTCCATCAAACATATTCATGATGAGTGCTCACGTGGATGTCACTACGAGATCCCGTGATTATGGCGGAGAAGAGTCTTCGAAAGCTAAGGATGCTCCTGATGCTACTGAGCCGCTTCACATTACAAGGCCTACTGTTGAGCCGATACCTCAGATGCCCAAAGCATATACTAAGCGCAGGACGATTAATCCAAACGCTAGGGCTGCCCAGAACTACTCTATTGTGGAAGATCTGGCATAGAGTCCTTCTGCCATGTCGGCTTTAGAGGTGCTCCAGTCTTGTCCGGCTCAGCGCAGTGCACTGCTCACTGCCATTGGGGCTATTGATCCAAAAAATTCTCTTATGATTACATTTGATATGTCTAATTTTAAAAAGAGACTCCCCCATCATATGGCTTTTCATATTAAATCATCGTACCGGAAGTGCAACATCTTTCAGATGGTTGTTGATGAGGGTGCTTCCACATGCGTGATGTCTCTCACATGTTGGGAGACGACTGGATCTCCCAAAGCTGTTCCATCTACCACTCTTCTGACTACGTTTGATGGTCATTCTCACAGACCACATGGTATTTTCCTAGCTTTTCCCATCTGTGTTCGAGGCAAAACTGTGAATATAGAGGTTGAAGTAGTTGATGCAAGCTTGGACTACAACCTTCTGTTGGGGAGAAACTGGATTTATGAGATGGATGCCATTGCATCCTCATTATTTCGGATTATTTGTTTCCCTCATGAAGGGAGGATTGTTACAGTGGACCAACTGGACTATCCTCCTATAGACCCGAATGCGTCTACTAACTCAACTGTTCCAAAGTTGGATAATACGAAAGTGCCTATTGAGAATTTAGGGGTTGGAATGTATTCTTCCTTGATGGGTACTTTCGACATTCCTCCTCCTACGGTTCATATAAATGAAATTTCATCCTCCAAGGCTCCTCTTTGAAGAGATTTCTTTAGAACTCATTATTTTTCGGACCCTTGGACCTTACCTTCCCCTACCGCCACATTAGCGGAAGGTCAAGAGGGTGGAATGGCATTTCCAATGTCTGCAGCTGAGATTGCTTATCAGTCTATTGTTGACTCTGCAGAGTCCATTCGAGCTCCTCTTTCTCCGGATGAGTTGGATGGAGATGTGGCTCTGGCTTAATGCTTAGTTCTTCTTCTACCCTAGATTGCCTTGATACCACTCTTCCATCTGAAGAGGCCATCCTGGAAGCTATGACTGGTATAGATAGACCATGGGATGATATGCATCATCGGTCTTACTTTTTACCTGATTTAAGCAGAGTTGAATTAGTTTTTCTGAGTCCTTTGTCTCCTGGTCTTGTTCGCCCAGTCCTAAACCCTTTAGCACCAACACAGGTTTATGCTGAAGGGAACATGGCTGTGATTTCTCCAACTATCCCGGTGAACATTTCCAGGGATCCCAATATCATTGAGAATGTCTTCATCAGAGTTGAATGTTCCCCTGAAGAGATTAAGATTTACACCGAGCTCTTTAAAGAGTATAGGGATGTATTCGCTTGGTCTTATGAGGAAATGCCTGGTATTGATCCATCTATTGTCCAGCATGAGATCAAGACTTACGAAAACGCTAAACCTGTGAGGCAAAAACTTCGTCTGGTCAATCCTAGGAAGGCAGCAACTATCAAAGCTGAGGTTGAGAAGCTGCTTAAGGCGGGTTTCATTTTCCCTGTTCCTTTGACTGAATGGGTTTCAAACCCTATTCCTCTAGATAAAAAACAAGGAACAATTCGAGTTTGCATTGATTTCAGAGACCTAAATAAAGCATGCCCTAAAGATAATTACCCCACACCATTTATAGATCAAATCATTGACGAGTGTGCTGGTAATGAGATTTTCTCCTTCATGGACGGTTTCTCTGGATATAATCAGATTACTATCCGTCCTGAAGATCAGCATAAGACTGCCTTTACTTGTCCCTGGGGTAATTTTGCATACAAGAAGATGCCTTTTGGTCTTAAAAATGCTGGGGCTACGTTTCAGCGGGCCATGTCATATGCAATCCACGACATCAAAAATATTATCGAGGCATATTTGGATGATTTAGCTGCTCATTCTCGAAAGAGGATGGATCATCTTGCTCACCTCCGTCAAATTTTTGAACGATGTTGTTTCTATAAGATTAGGTTGAATCCGAACAAGTGCGTTTTCGCGGTTACATCCAGTCGGTTATTGGGATTCATGTGTCTAGGGAAGGGATTAGGGTAGATCCCTTCAAGGTTGAGGCAATACTTCAGTTGCCTCCCCCGTCCTCTATTCGTCAACTTCAAAGTCTACAAGGGAAGTATAATTTTCTTCGGAGATTTATCGTAAATTATGCTGAAGTTACCAAGGGATTTATGAGATTGTTGAAGAAGGGAATTCCATTTCTTTGGGATGACTTCGCTCAACGCTCATTCGATGATTTGAAAAAAGCATTGACCTCTGCTCCTTTCTTGAGTCCACCTGATTATAGCAGGGGTTTCCTTTTGTATCTGGCAGCAGCAGAATATACTATTGGTATGGTTCTGGTTCAGGAAGATGATGCTCTTGCAGAGCATGTTATATACTATCTTAGTCGAGGATTGGTAGGACCTGAACTCCGGTACACTCTGATAGAAAATTTAGCTTTAGCAACTGTTCATGCTGTGCAGCGACTCCGGCATTACATTATTCTACGAAAAACTTATCTTTTGGCAGCAGCCAATCCATTTCAGTTTGTCCTTAGTAGGCGAGTGATTGGGGGCAAATGCAATAGATGGATTGTGATTTTGCAGGAATTTGATCTTGAGTTTATGTCTGCCAAGTCCAAGAAATCATTAGTTTCGCGGAATTGATCTCCGAGTTGCCCTGTGGGGAAGAAATGATTTATGATGAATCCTTCCCGGATGAACATTTGTTTCTTATCCCTCCACAGGATCCTTGGTATGGAGATATAATTGTGTATCTTCAGACTGTGAAGTTTCCCTCTACTTTTTTGAAAGATGAGCGCCGTAAGTTCCGTCACTTGGCTAAGAATTACTTGATTATTGGTGATGCTTTATACCGTTGAGGGGTTGATTCAATCCTAAGACGTTGCTTAACTCTCGAAGAAGCTGAGGCTATGCTGAATTATTGCCACAGTGGAGCTTGTGGTGGTCATTTATCTGGGCTTACTACAGCTCAAAAGATCTTGCGTGATGGGTACTTTTGGCCTTCGATTTTCAAGGATTGTATGGAGTCGGTCAAAAATTGTCATCCGTGTCAAGTTTATACTCGAAAAATACGTGCTCATCCAGCTCCGCTTTTTCCAGTCATTACTGTCGGTCCCTTTACAAAGTGGGGTATTGATTATACTACTTGTAACCCGCCTTCAGCTAAAGGTCACAAGTACATTATTGTAGCAGTAGACTACTTTACGAAGTGGGTCGAGGCTACGCCTACTTTTGGGAATGATGGTGAGACTGTAGGCTCTTTTCTTTTCAACTGTGTTATTGCTCGTTTTGGTATTCCTAGAGAGATTTTCACTGATCATGGCAGTCATTTTCAGAATAGCATGATGGCTGAGTTGGATCTAAAATTAGGTTTCCGGTAGGAGCATTCATCTCCGTATTATCCTCAAGACAATGGGCAAGTGGAAGCAGTGAATAAATCCTTGAATACGATCCTTCAAAGGAAAATTGATAAGGCTAGACCCAACTGGCATATTATGCTATATCCCGCACTTTGGGCATAGAGGACGTCAGTGAAAACTGCAACTGGCTTTACTCCGTTTCAGCTAGTGTACGGGTTGGAATCCGTATTTCCCATTGAATGTGAGATTCCTTCTCTTAAGTTAGCTGTTGAACTTCTTCCTGACACTTCTAGTCTTGAAGAACGTCTCCTTCATCTGGAACATCTCGATGAGCAATGTCTGGATGCCGCCACGATGAATGAAGCACATAAAAACCGAGTTAAAGTTCAGTACGATAAGGCGATCAAGCCTAGGGTTTTTTCGGAAGGTGACCTTGTTTTGGTCTATGCTCAAGAAAAAGATGCCCTGGGGGTAGGAAAGTTTAAGTCTATGTGGTATGGCCCCTTTATCGTTAAAAAAGCCTTAAGAAAGGAGCATATACCCTGGTTGATTTTGAAGGGAACGAGTTGTCGGAGCCCAGAAATGGGCTCTATTTGAAGAAGTATTATGCCTAGGCTTCGGCCTGGCATGTTTCTTTTGTATATAGTAGTTTTATTTTGTACATATCTGGTTGTTTTTCGATCTTTGATGGGTTGGTGATGTTTTTGATCTGATTTGGTAGGTTGTGTCGGATGTCATGAGTCATTTTGGTTTCGCCGATGGTGCTAGTAGACACACCCGGAACTTAGCTTCCGCGACTTGGGTGCTTCATTATCCATCCGGTCAGCTGTTAGTATCAAGAGGGGTTTGCATTGGTCCTGCTTCCAAAATAATATAGCAGAGTACACTGCAGTTATTTATCTACTCTCGGAGGCAATTTCTTTGGGTGTTGATTCGTTGGTAGTTTTCTTGAACTCCCAGCTGGTGGTGTCGCAGTTGAACAATACTTATCGGGTTCGAGATCCATTTTTACTCCGGTTGTTTTTGAGGGTACGTTTGTTACAAAGATCATTTCAATTTTTAACTTTCATTCATATTCCTCGAGCTGACAATTGGATGGCAGACTCATTAGCTAATCAAGCACTGGATTGGCATATTAATCATTCCACACAATAAAATTTAATCATAAAAAACATCATACATTTTGATACATTTGTCACATCACATCAAACATCGCTGTATATATATCATTAGAGTGTTCAAAAAACTTTACAAAATTTGGATCCATAAGTCATACAAAAATTGGGCTTATGCCCGATCATGTTCAATCTCAAATAATATACAGTCATCTGATACATCATATCTATCTACTCCTGAGGTCCCTGTCCAGAAGTTGTGTTCCTATAGAACACAACCGCAAAGGGCGACTTCATGCAGAAATGACTGCACTACCAATGGGTACTCCTACCAATCACCTCTAGATGGCTTTCAGAAGATCTTCAATCAGCAGCCTATAGGTATCAAGGGTTAACTCTCCAATTTCCCAGATAGCCCTGAGAATCCTTCAATCTGTATCCACTTCGCCTCTGCGACGCTTATGTCGTGGGTATCCCTCAGGTTGAACTGGTCCAATATCTGTTTCACGATCATTTTAAAATTGTAAGTCATTTTGAATCCAATCAAAAACATGTTTTTTTTTCACATTTTTTCATACATATTGAAAAAATCCAAAAAAATTATATAAGTCAAAAAATTGCAAACTTACCGATTGTACCCAATGCCACGCCTGATGGAAGGACAAGGTCTGGATCGCCTCTGAAATCCATCTCGACATAGGGATAGTCATCCACGGCGACGATTTGTTCTCCCTACCAAAGGAAGAACTCGTCATCCCAGGTGGTTCGGGGAACTTCACTTCCCCCTAATCTCTTCATCAATTCAACCCATCGGGCAATTCTTGGATCTCTAGGGCTGCTGATAGAAGAGATCACTTTGGGTCTCAGTGCTGGAATATTCTCGAAGAAGAATGTCATCAAGATTGTACCATATCCAAAATGTTTTTTCTTTACTTTTCGGATAGAAGTCAATTGTTACTTCATGTTCATCAATAGAGCTGTGCACCAATCATATACATGAGTTAAGCATTCCACTGCTATACTCATTTGAGTCCTGGATGCCTGGTGTAGGGAAGTAGACCCTGCTACCCTGCCAATGGTGAAAAGGAGGATTTTCATGTGCAAGTCTCTTAAATCTTTGATCGTAATTTGAGTTCCAACTTTCTTGGAACCCTATACGCAGTAGACGTGGACGTAATCTTCCACGTTTAGCCCTCCCAAAGGCTTACCATACAAGTCTAGTAGCTCCCCCCTCCAGGAGAGTCCAGTAATAAAATATATATCTTCCACTTCGATGCGTACAGGCATCTGATCTATTATGAAGCAGTCTTCTTCCGGTTCCCAATAGTTCACAAGCATTTCGAGCAACCGAACATTACTCTTCATATTTGGCATTTTGAAAAACTTGAGCAATCCACAATTTCGGAGAATATTTTGTGATGCTTGGTCCCGCATGACTTCATTATCAATAGCACTATGTTCACGCTCTCTCCATGATATGGTCATCCTGCAAAATTTCATTAATTTGTTCATTAGCTACGCATTTTTCATTTGGGGCTGCGCATACGCGACTTTCTTTGTGCACAGTTGCGTGTATACGCGACTTGGGTATTATAAACCCGTGTATGTGCAAACCCGTGATTTTTAGCGAAGGATTTAACGGTGAAAATCCCTAATTTTTAACTTATGAATGGACAAAATGAATAGAAAGGATGAATTAAGAGCTTACCTGAGAAATTTGGTGGAATTTGGCGGTCGATTGCTCCTGTTTTGATGAAAGAGGCTTTTTTCTCCAGAGCACTTTTTCCCAAATCAGCAATGTAACAATGAACCAAATATGAGGTAATTTGTCTATTTATGCCCAAAAAGTTGAAAATTTTCGCAAAAAAATGTTATGCTTATTTTTTCAATCTATCTTAAGCTGCATAACCCGGATGCTTGGAAGTGCCCAGATTGGTATATTTTTAGGTACATTTTGACGAATTTGAGATTTTTCCCGGTTTTTGATCCATGACTGCTGACCCATCATGGCAGGTATATGATCTTCACTGGCATATAGGTTAGGGAATCCACTTTTCGTTGCATTTTGCATACTAGCCTCCATTCTGATCACTTGCCATAGGGTCGATCCCATCAAGTCATGAGTATTACACCCATTTCACTCGCCGATTATTTAATCATGACTTGGTGGTAGAGCCTTCCTTTACATGGGCTTCCTAGTTAGTTCCTCGCTATCACTTGTTGCCCATGCTGCGTTTTATGTAGGCTCTGGAGTCCTCTTTAGTCCCGCCATGACTTATGTGTTGAAGCTTCATTCTTCTTCTTCCTCACTATCATTTTTCTGGCTATTACCCTAGAGGCTCCCTGGTGTTGTTGAGTTGTATTACTGCATTGCATATTGGCTACTTGTTTATCATGGCCTTTAGCCGGCTTCATTTGGACTCGATGTTTAAGCCAACTTTTGACCTTGTCTATCTGTACAAGTTAACCATTGCATGCACTTGGCTATCGTGACTTGACACCCTTTTACCCATGGATGGAACATTCCTCTGAGTATCGCTTACCAGTTTCCGCCACCTTGCATTGAGCATAGGATCGTTCCAATCCCAGGAACTAGTGCATCTGTTTCTTGATACTCGTTCTATCCATTGTACCATAACATTCTTTTATTCTTTTTCAGGCTTATTATATGAAAAAGACAAAAAAATCAAATATAACAAAAAGAGCGGGAACGGGATGTAACTTCGTTATTTTATGGCAGTACAGTGTCAGTTTGTCGCCCTTGAACAAAGCATATACACTTATATATCTTTCCTCCATTTGGGATGGTTTTAGTTTTGACCTAGGTTCAGCCTTTACCTTGTTTCACTTGTCAGTCCTCCCCCAGTTGGTTATCTCTTCCAATCATATGGAGAGTTTGTTCTACCTCCTACATAACAGACTTATACAATGTCACTTTTTACTGCCATGGTCATCACGAGTCATGCTTTTGTTCAAGGGAAGTCTAACTAGAGTCGGCCATTCTGCGGTGTCTCTTGACTCATTATTCAGTCGGCCTTCCCGGTCTTGTCAGTATCATGTTCTATCACATCAGATGTTTTGGTCTTCTGCTCGTGCTGGTTTGAGAAGGTCCCCATTGACTTCTTGTTGGCGGGTTTGTCTCTTATCGACTACGACACATTGCTCTGAGAGCAAACCTAGAGCTGCACCCTGGGCCTATTTCCATCATTGATAGGTGACCTTGTGCTGAGCATTTGATCATCATCATGGGTCTTTGACTGAGTGGTTTCCCCTGTGTTCGACGTCAGCACACATTATCACACTTGGGATTCGTGCAGTACCTGGATTTCCATTTGACCCTATCGGTGGATTTCTCGCCTCTGTGTCAGCTTTCATTATTGGTTGGTTCGGAGGGTTTCTTCCGTGCGCTAGCTTCATCTTGTGCACGTCGGAAACGTACTTCGGTTTTGGTTCCATCACTCTACTTCGTCCGATTCCTTCCAAATCTTGGCCTGCGGGTTACACTCGCGCTGGACTGATGTGGGATGCCTTAATGCCTTCCTTCCAGCAGATCTTTTCTCATCGACTCCGACTCATTGCTCTGGGAATAAGGTCTAGATTCTTTTTGTCAGTACCTTAGGGTTTGCAGTCATCAGTGGCAGACTCTTCGCTATCGACAGTGGGGATTCATCATTGCCTCCTGATTGGTAGATTCTTTCAAGTGTTCGACTTCAACTCATTCATTCGCACTTGTTAGATTGTAATGGGGCACCTTGACACTCATTTTCATTATCGGTGGGTTGTCTCACGTTGGTTAACGGTATACATCATTGACCGGTAATCCAACGATTTCTCACATGGTCGACTTCAGCTCATTTATTCCCATTGTGTAGAATTGTGCCATAGTGATCGGTGAAGACCTCGGGTTGCATCAGCATTTCTCGGTTCACTTTTGACAGTCCATTCAGTTTCTGCCAGTGATGCCGTTCACCCTTATATGTTGCAGTTCAGTACAGCAGCATCTTATATGTTGGCTCCCGAGTTGCGTGATTGTACCATGAGATCTACCCTTTATGATTTGGTACTTGGAGATTCAGTTACTTATATGATCAGACATCCAGTTTCAGCATCATTGATCAGCTCTCTATATGTGATACTTCGACATTGATTCAGACTTGTATTTCCGAGCCATGCTTAGATGATTCATTATGTACTTTCAGTTCAGCTATAATTGTATACATTTTGGATCCATTTTGTACTTTCTATATGATGTATTTTTGACTCAGCATGGGTATGCCCGCCTCAACATGAGTTGACTCTCTGTTTTCTTTCATTGGTTTTTGGCAGGCTGAAATCTGGTGAAGTCCTCTCTTGTCCTTGCGAAGTTCTTTCTATGTGCATAATACATTTCGGCCATCATGTACCCCTTCTGACCTCATATATTAGGGGGCATCTGTTATAGCATCATTTTTCACCCTCGTGTGATTCATGATTGTCTCTTTGGCCTTGGGCACCCATTCCCACAGACTTGAACAAAATTCATAAAAAACACTGTTAAAAATCCCATACGCGGGTATGCCCAGACTTTTCCGCATGTATACACGAGTCCACATGTACTTTTCCACGTATGCCATTAAAATCATTAAAAAATATATAAAAATTCCCTATTTTCGGGCTGGGTTGATGGTTACTCCAGTAGTTCAACCACCCCATCACGTGGCCAACTGTTTCCAACTGATTGAAACTACTTTGAGGGAGTATAAAAGCCCCTCATGTGCATGGCCTAAGGGAGAGAGAAATTTTATAGACATTATACTCTGTTGGAATCCCAATTCAAGTCTGAATTCTCGTGCCTCCTGCACTTTCCCAGATTTATACAGGAAACCCTTGTTTCCTGGAGATGTTCATCCGTTTATATGCCATCTCGAGTGCACAAGTCTTGAAAGTATCTTAGCGAGGCAAGGGCGGGACAGATCCGGACGACGGTCTGTTCGAAGATCATGGAAGGATTCAGGTGATCTCTCCACTTTTACTACTGTACATGTTGTTCGTAATAATGAAGAACCATCTTGTTCCTGAACTTATGTGTTAATGTTTACTTATATGTGTGAAAATATTATCATTTAAGCATTTATTATGGTTTATATAATGTTTCACATGGATTGCACTAACGTTTAGGAGAAGTATATGTTGTACAACTAGGTTTCCGTGCACGTTCTTTCTTGTTTTCCAGGTTGAAGGAGGAAGAAGGGTTGCTGGGGGTTTGGACCCCGCGGGATCTACATCGAACGTAGGACTATGGGTGAGTTCTGCTATCGTTGTTATCTAGTTTTTTGCATTCAAGTGTGGTTGTGTGTGAGTCCTTCTGAATAGCATGCCCTGATCTGTGGAGGTTTTGACCCAACAAACCTCTAGGGTGATTTTCCCCGAAACATCAACAATAAGTTATCCAACTCTTAAATGATAACCTAAATTTGGCAGAAAATTGAATGAAACAACAGGCAGATCAACATCGCAGCAAGAGAAGTTTTGATGTATGAGACTGGGTATTTTTATGGCTACAACCATACAAACAAATGTCGCTCAAGCAAGCTAAGAAGGATAATAAATTATCACCATACTATGGTCCTTAAAAGTTGTTGCAAAATATTGGTACTTTGGAATACAAACTGGAGCTTCCTTCTTCTTCGTGAGTGCATCCAGTTTTCCATGTTTCATGCTTAAAGAAGGTTATAGGTGACAAACTTCCAATTCAAACAATATTTCAAGAACTTTATGAGGAAGGAAAAATTGCATTGGAACCTGAATCAGTCACGGAAGCAAGAAATCGACAGCTACGAAATCGATCAATTTCATAGTATTTCATCAAGTGGAAGAACTTACCCACTAAAGATTATACATGGGAGGATGATAATTTTATACAGAAGCATCCAGAGCTACTCAAGCTTTGAAGACAACACTTTTTTGAAGGAGAGGGGCATGTTAGGTCCCTATATTACTAGTGTAGTCCCTTATTGTTGTTAGTGTAACCCCCTTATTGTTATTGTTTTACCCCTATATTAACCCCAATATTTGTATTATTGTGCCCTTACATTATTATTATTAGGGCGACTAGGATTATATTGTGACCCCATGGACTCCTATATATAGAAGGAGGTTTTTCATTTGTATCATCCAATAATTGTTTATTTATGTAATGTAAAGGAGGTTTCCCCCTTGAAGTGGCTTATTTATAAGGCGTTGATATCTCTTTTCTTCGATTTTTGGAGCTAGTTTCCTAACAATTTGAAGAGTGTTTTGTGTGTAAATGCCATTAAATAATATGCCCTATTTACAACAGACGAGTAAGTCATGTAATAGCACAGAGGTAGAAACACATTTGAGTACGGATGTATCTTGTGAACAGAAGCAGCAACTTAGACTCAATGAAAAAGATTGAAGAACCACATTTGGCACCTTTTTTCGAGTCTCAAAATGAGATTGTGTACAAATATTGTTGAAAAAAAACCACGCAATGTTATTTTTATGCCTCATTGATAAGGTGTTGCATAGATAACAGTCTTCATCTCATTTCAAAGTGCATATGGTATCAAGAATAGGGTGATGGAATGAGAAATTAGGTACAGGGTAGTAATTAGAACAACATGGGGGTTGAATTATCTACACAAATGCTGCTAGCTATGCATCATCCATAGAGAAATAAGTCTTCAAATGTCTTGACTAGGCATGGATTCTAAACCATAGATTTCAGAGTTGGGTTGTCAAAATGGCTTCCAAAACAGTAACTTTAGCTTTGGAATAATACGCTTTATGGATGCCAACTCGAACTAGTTTGAAGCTTCAGCTATCTCATGCTCTTCAACAACAAAATACTATGAGGCAAAGCTAGAAAGATTACCTTCCGACTACAAGGTGATGCAAAATTTTCACATGAATCTTGGAGTTGCAAGGCTTATTATAGTTCTAGCAGAGGTTAGACACATATGTGAGAAACGATTGTGTATGCCTTTGTAAGATAACAGACTATGCGTTGGGAAAATATAAATCAAGTGCGGTTGTTGGTTGGTAAGCATATGGAAAGAGTTTGTGAACATTATGTAGTTTATTAAGAGAATGGAGTTTTTCCAAATGGAGCGGTGTGCAATGGCATCAAGGCTGGGCACTTTTGTTTAAGTAACGTTTGCATGGGTATAGTTGTGTGCAGAGAAAAAAAAGGAAAGGCTAATTCGATGGTTAGTGCGCACCTATAGTTGATTGGTTGAAATGCATTGACCACAAATAAGAAAGTGTCGTCACCTCTTGAAGATGTTCTTCAAAAATGCCAGCAATACGATGGAGTTAAATTACTTCTAGAAGCCAGATTCACACCAATTCGAACCCAATTTGAAATAATTATTCTCGATGTAATCTTAACCAATTTATATTAATTCTAAATTTACACACCATGTAACAATCAATCCAGTTAATTATGGGCAGCGCTGCTATTATATAATGGAGATTGTTGTGCACTGGTGGGGGGGGGGGGAGGAAAGGCTATGGATTGGAGATCAAATTGACCCTATACATCGCATTCTTTAGAATTTATTTCAACTGTGCCAAGAGAGGAATATAAGCCTAGTGGAATGATCCCAGGAGGGGACCATTGGAGCCCAGCATTTAATTGTTCAACATTTTTTGTACTTTATTTCATTAGCAATGTGATTCTGCAATTAATTTATATTTTCCAGTTCTTTTGGATTTTCTAAAGATGGTATTCTGATCTAGTTTTCACAGGAAAATCGAGTTGGGTGGTTGGGCCCATCAACCAGCTCGTTGCTAAATTCCTTAGGATTTATTTATTTCACTGCATTTTTTTCTTGTTGGTGTGATTTATTTTACTGCATTTTATTTCATACGTGAGTGATTTAAATTCTGATTTTGCAATTTCATTCTATAGATCTTCTTTATGTCTTGAAATTTAATTATGCAGGTTTGATTCATGAATTTAGAAATTTATTTCTGAGTTTATTTAGTTAAAAAGAACTTATTTTATTTATGTTTCTTATTTTCACTATTTGTTGTGTTCAATTCATTATCTAACGAAATATATTTTGCATTGCAAGGATTTATAATGGAGATAATAATTATGATATAACCGTTGAAAATTCTGATTTAATTAATTAACATTATCTCGGCATTCATAAGCATTTTTAATCCTTGAATTTTAAATGTTCATCATAATAATAATGCCAAAATTAGCATGAGGAGACTTTCAGTCCAAGTTCATAAAATTGTCCAGCAAAAATCTTTAAGAATATCTCTGATCAACAAACTTAATTTTCTTAAATTGAACACTACAATTCCATTTCACAAATTTCCTTTACGTTTCGATAGTTAATTGCATAGGTTTGATGAATTTAATGCCATTATTATTTTAGGATTTATTTATGTTCAAAGTAATTAGATTAAAAAATAGAGTGGAATTAACAAGTGCTTCTTTTCTCACTTTTACTATTTCCCTGTTCAATTTATTTTATAACGAAACATATTTCGAGTTGCAGGAATTCAAGACGGGGATAGTAATAATTTCATGTGATTTTATATATATATTGTTTGTCACTTATAAGCAATTTAAATCATTACATGGAATTGATCTCGGTATAAGAAATTTAAATCATTACATGGATTTGATCTCGGTATTTTAAGGAAACAACATTTATTTAAATACTGAGATTAGTTTGAATAAAGTTTAACATAAGTAGAGTTTCGAGCAACTTAAAGATATCCTCGATTAATGATTTAAAAGACATTGCAATTCCTTTCTAGCATCATTCGAAAGAAGCATTTTAAATACAAATTTTAAATAGTTATTTATTTTATGGTTCCATATTTATAGTGTAGTTGTAGTCTTTTAAGAAGTTTTTGCATCCTTATTTCGTGCATAGATTATTAATTTGCAATGTAGAATGTTTGATTTCTTTTCCTGAATTATTTTTCGAATTATTTTTAGGGTTTTTATTTTACAAATCCTCGACGCCGTATTTTTTCATATATTGTTCTACGTCTCTAAGTATTACGACCCCGGAATGACAATTTAAATGTGGGTGTAAATCTAGCATTCTCCCAATAGCCACTATCCATCCATAAAATTCCATCTGTCCAACAATATCCCCCTTTGGCATTGACAGAAAAAACATAAGATCCCCCTAAAACCAAGCATGGTCTTCTTCATTTTTGTTCTTCACTCCCTTTGGCATCAATGGCAAAGAATTCCCTTGAAAAATCCCCCTAAAATATCGTAGCCTACTCTTCAATTGATCCCACATGTTGAGTATGTTCCAACACACACTATAATTGAGTCATTTGGGAGGATGATCATAACCCCTAAATACTTCTTTACATATTCAAAGGGTTCTCTTACCAGTGGTTTAGTTAAGATATCTGCAAGTTGGTATTTAGTGGCCACATATTCAAGTCTAACAAAATTGGTTGCAACATGTTCTCTTAAGAAATGGAACTTGATAGGGTGTGCTTAGTATTTGAATGCGTGAAAGGATTCTTATAGATACTGATTGCACTAGTGTTATCACACATGATTGGAATAGGATCATTAAACTCTACCTTAATGTCCTTCAAGGTCAGCTTCATCCACAAAATTTGTGAGCAACAAGTAGCAACTGCAATAAATTGTGCTTCAGCAGTTGATAAATAAATGGAGTCTTGTTTGTTGCTGACGCAGGACACTAAGCAGTCTCCCAAAAAGATTGTTGCACCTAAGGTGATCTTCCTGTCATCAATACTTCCTCCCCAACCAACATTAGTATAGTCCTTGAACTTAAACTCTCTTCTTTTAGCATACATAGTCCATAATCAATTGTTCCTTGAAGATATTTGAAAATCCTTTTGACATATATGACATGACTTTCATGAGGGAAAGCTTGAAATTTGGGAAAAAGACCCACTACTTGCATGATGTCTGGTATCGAAGTTGTAAGATACAACAAGCTTCCTATCATTGATATGTACTTAGTCTGATTTACCAGTGATGTGTCATCTTCTTTGCATAATTTTCAGCCCGTAACCATAGGTGTGCTAACTGGATTGCAATCTTCCAACCCAAAATTCTTCAGAGTTTCTCGTAGGTACTTAGATTTGGAGATAAACACCCCATTTTGTGACTGAGAAATTTTCAACACCAAGAATAAAGAAAACGCTCTGATCATGGACATATCAAACTCTATCTACATAAAATTTGTGAATTAATTTCCCAATTGTTCTAGTTCCTTGCCAAAGATTATGTCATTCACATACACTACTACAATTAGTAGTTGATCATCTTTAGAATTTATGTATAGATTTTTTTCTACAATGCCTTTCTTAAAGCCTTTTTGGTGAAGGTATCAGTCTAGTATTGCATACCAGAATCTAGGGGCATGTTTGAGTCCATATAAGGCCCTTTACAGTTTGCACACAAACCCTTCATTTTTTGTGAGTGTGAATCCTTCTAGATTCTCAATATAACCCTCTTCTTCCAGATCTCCATTGAGAAATGAATACTTCACATCCATTTGATACACCTTGATGTTTTTATGACTAGATAAGGGAAGAAACATTCCGATATCTTCTAATCTATCTATAGGTACAAAATTTTCCTCAAAATCTACCCCGTCTATCTGGGCATACCCTTTGCAGACCAAAAAAACCCTTGTTCCTAATTACTTAACCCTGCTCATTTAGATTTTTTTTGAAAACCCATTTTTCTCCTACGACATTCTTCTCTTTGGGTCTTGGAACAAGCTCCCAAGTGTCATTCTTCTCAATTTGGTCAAGTTCTTCATTCATAGCTCCCACACAGAATTTGTCCTCACTTTCTTGGCTGAGAATTTTAGACTCAATATGAGATAGTAGAGCAATATTTGCACAACTTGAACTGCCAACAAGTTTCCTCATGGTCTGAACACAATGTCTTTGATCTCCAAGAATTTGACTCTCATGATGTTCCTTCTGTACATACCTGGAAGGTGTTTTGTGCCTTGGAGTTGTACTCATGTCCTCGTTTTTATCATCTGAATATGTTTCATCTTGTTTTGAGGGCTTAATTATTACATTTCATTTTGTCACTATTAGGAAAATGACTTCCAATTTGGATCTTTATCTATATTTTGAAGTGTTCCAAAGCATTCCCCTACAATGTTAGAAGCAAAACAATCCCAAAGGGAATGATAATTTTGGATTACATAGTCCAAAAAATCAAAATTGAGCATGAACGTAGTTCCCTAGCCAGATTATGCACACACAAAAATCTTAGCATTATATCCAATGTAAATCTATGCTCTTTCTTCCACTAGGAACTGCGCAAATAACTTAACGTAAGTAAAAATAAAAAGTTATTTATAGAAGCCTTTTTGGAGGAAGATTTCCCTACTAAAAGCTTCGATATTATGATTACTTAGGCCTTATACCTATATTCATGGAGAAAACTCCCTCTCTTTGTGGAACCCTGATCCATCCTTTTGAGGTTCTCATTGCTTGAGAATAGGACCTCAACCCTCCTCCTCTTGGCCTATAAATTCAACACAAACCAGAGGGTTTGGAGGGACTTTTGAATGTAAACTTATGTTGTTGGAATAGGGCTAGAAATATTGTCATATAAGGAGAGGATTGAGACCATTGGGAGGAGGCATACATCATCAAGGCTAAGGTTGTATTTCTCCTTCATAATTAAGATTAAGACAACAGAGTGTTTATTTCCCATTGTATTATTCAATGGAGTTGATGTATTGTTTATTTACTTCCATATTTCCATTGATAATGATATTAGGTGCTAGTTTCTTTGATCACTAGTATGGGTTTTATGGAATAATTTATCTATCATATTCCTTTGATATTTTTTTGTTATTATGTTTGCAGGTCTAGATTTTGAGCATTGAGGAGCTGCATCAAACCATAACAAGGATATTCATCAGGAATTTCGTTTAAAAGGTATGGATTTCATATTCCAAGATTCTTGCTTATGATTCAATAGGAATGAACTCACATAAATATTTACTAGTGTGTTTGTTTATTAGTAGATCCAACCATTGAATCTAGGGATATTGCTCTTGTCTGCATGAGAAATTTGTCCGACATAAAAAATTGGCGACTCCACTAGGGAACAATTTTTTCTTCATCATCTCCTCCCCTAACTTATAAATATTTGTTTGTATCCTTGTTTCATTTTGATATGAACCTTGAAATATTAAAGTTATAGATTTTCAGCTTTGTTTTTTATTTAGCTTAAGTTTTCTCAGACTATGAAATTTTTATTTGGAAACAGTTTGCAAGTATGCACAATATTCCTTTAGCAGCAATGCATATGCATATTGGATTAAAATGATTGCCTATGCAAATCTTTGAAATTTTTGAAAAAATAGATTTTCATTTGTTGGGTCCAAAAAATTTTGATTAATGTACTTACTCGCATATTTTTATATTACGGAAAAGTACACACTCTTTTGATTTGATGTTTTGAGTTTCGTTCTTGAGAAATTATTTATCTTTGCAAACTAGGTTTCAGAGTTTGATCTGGTGAATTGTTGAGTAATCAAAAGAAAGATTGGTCATTGTTGAGATAACTTGAGTATGTCATTCTTCTATTAAAATATCAGATTAATTAATTTATTTTTGTAATTTCAAAGAATCATTAGTATTGGTTAAAAGTTAGGATTTTTCAAGGCAACACTTGTGGTTTGGAGTCTGTTGTTTTTTTTGAAGGGAATAATGATTATTTTGTTTTAAGGAAAATTTTGTTAGGGTCTTCCTTAACACCCTCGTATGATACAATATGACCCAAATATTTCACTTCCTGTACCCCCAAGAAACATTTGGAGGGTTTTTCATACAATTTTTTCTCCTCCAATAGTTTGAGCACCATGTCAAGATGTCGAACATGATCTTTAAAGACTTGTTGTAGATTAGTATATCATCAAAAAATACTAACAAATTTTTTTTGAGGGTTTCAAAGAGGAATTCATCAAACCTTGAAATGTGGAAGGTGCATTAGTAAAGCCAAAAGGCATGACCAACAATTCATAATCACCTTCATGAATTCTAAATGTTGTTTTCATAATGTCTTCTTTCTTCATTCTAGTTTGATGATATTATGAATGAATATCCAACTTGGTGAAGTAAATTGCTCCATTTAGTTCATCAAACAATTCATTAATGACAGTGTTGGCTCCTCATAATTTGAAATATTGCCAAGAACAAGTAGCGGAGAACCACATCAAACCACTTTGGAGTCCAAGGACCTAGCCTTCATGGGCTTAAAGAGGGCTCTCTCTATGTTTATGATTAATTGATTTATCTTTATGTTTATGTTTTTCTAATTTTAGGCTAGTTATGAAGCTTGGGATTGTTTGTTTTGTTTGTTTGTTTGTTTGATTGATTGATTGTATGTAGGTTGAGCAGATAGAATGTGGGAAGCTTAAACCATTGGGCTATGGAGTCATAAAAGGTTTTAATTGTACATCAACTCTTCAAGGGTTTTCATAGGGAAAGCTAACTATATCAAGTGGATCTTCTTAGGTAAAATGAATATGAAATGACAGCAAGTTGTGAATTCAGTAAAACTAAAGGGAAATTAATAATCCTTTAACTATACTTCTAACAAGAAAAACCTTCAGGATAACAGCTTGGTAAGACTGAAGAGCAGTTAAGAATTCTTCAGCTATACTTTACTAAAAAAACCTCAAGACAACAATACAACAATCCTAGAGAGCAGTTAAGAATTCTCTAGTTATTAATTTCAGACAAAGAAAACATTCAAGATAACAGTTCAGTGAAATTAAAGAGCAGCTAAGAATTCTTTAATTAAACTTTGCAGAAAGCCTTTAAGATAAAAGTTTGGTAAAACTGAAGAGCAGTTAAGAATTCTTCAATTATACTTCACAAAGAAAAACTCAAGACAATAATCCATTAATCCTAGAGAGTAGTTAATAATTCTCTATTTATTATCTTCAGAGGAAAACATAGACATAATAATGGCAGACAGAGTTGAGGTACCAAAACAACATATCTCAAACTAAAATTTATTTTCTATTATCAGAGATATTTATGTACAGTATGGAAAACAAAGGAGAAACATTGAAAAATAGGGATAACATCACCATTAACATAGCTCAAGAATCCTATGAACGTGCTTGTATTATTGATGTCCAAAACAGTTACAATGCTCTAGAGCAATAACCTTTGCAACTCAGATTCTGATCAAAATCCATTCTAGCAATCAGCCAACTAACCAACAACAATAACGAAAAATACATGTAGTATTTAACTGCATATGAGGAAGTGATCCTACTCTAGTGTTTCAGACTTCATTTATTACAGAGTAAATGTGATTTTGACCTTTGAGACCATGCAAGGCCCAAGACAAAATATCACTGACTAACTTGCTGTCATAATAACTTTTAACTTAACCATTGAGCTAACTTTAGGATATTTTTTACTATTTCCCTTCATCATTAACTTTTGCAATAACTTCTAAGCTGCTAAAATATCTCTGACTGCTTTATTAACTACAGTTTTTTTTATTAAAGAAGAATTTAGGTTGTAGGTGGCCAATGTGATTTGGAAGAGTTTGAATGTTGAATGGGCTTGACACCTGGCCTGGTATTATTTGTTGATCTGCTTCTGATTTGTCTTTAAACTCTTCAAAGTGTCATTATTTGTATCCTTTATCTGCTTTCTTTCTTTTCCTTATCCTTGATTTCTATGTTTTCTTTCTTTAATTGTTTTTATCTCTGATCTCTCTTTGAATGCCTTGAGTTACTGTAGTCTCTCCCTTAATCTATCTTATCTGCCCTTTGTCTTAACTTTGTCTTCTAACCCTGTCTTTTACTTTTAACCTTTGATTAATCCTTGTCTGTGTCTTTCATTTTCCTTTCATCTCTACACAGCCACTGTAAAATTTTATTCATTTTCTTTACCCTTTCCTCTGAAGAACACATGTTGCCTCTGATTTAATCTTGCGCTCCTAATCTTTTGATGAATAAGGCATTCTAGATCGTCACCCAGAGAACCTATTTAAAACAATTCTTGGAACTTAGAAACACATTTTGATTTCTGTGTTTTATAATATATTGATCACCTGCAAAACTAAAAAAATTCATTAATAAAAAACATGATCTCGCAGGGTAGGAAACAATGGTGGCTTGCCGGTATTTAGAGCAATCTATGGACATATTTCAGAGGTTCTTTGGTTCCTGCGTTTATTCATGACCTTTCGGGTCATTTTTAGAAGTGTTGCAGGGGTTTACATGGCGACTCGGTGTTCATCGCGATGACACAAGGCTTCGAAACATTCAAACGGGTCAATGGTTTCGTATTATGGCGCGGGAGTGGTTTGGTGGTTTTCGCGTGGGGTGTGGGCGGTGAGGTGGTAATTTTCATGGGGATGCAATAATATGGAGGGAGTGACGCGTAGTAGAAAGGACGGGCACGAAAACCACCCATTTCGCAAGTTCCAAAGGTTTTAAGTTTTGGGCATTTGCAGTTGAGATAGGGAGCGATGGTCGTTGGATCGAGGGGCAAAGATCCGACGATGGTCAGGGTTCGACTGATCGAGGGTTTAAATAAGATGTGGGGCCCAGGTTTTTAAATGGAATGGTGGGTTTTTAACATACCACGGGGTTTTTACAAAGCGGGGCTCGGGGGAAAGTATTTAAAGCAGAGGTGCTTTAATATCTGGTGGGGCCAGGGTTATATGGACACAAAGGGTAGAGTTTTTAGAGCCGGGGGTTTAAAACATAAAGGTGTCGGGTCTTTAAAATAAGAAGAGTTTTATTTAAAAGGGTGGGTCTCGAATAAATTTATTTCAAAACAATGTAAAAAATGGTTTTTACATTGTTTTGAATGAAAATAGAGGGAAATGAGTGAAGGGGGAGGGTTTTTAGCAATGGCAGTGGGGTTTTAGAAAGGGGAAGAGAGTAGGAATGAGGGGAATAGGGATAAAAAAGGGATTTTCATAGCATGAGAGTGTTGGAGAAGGTAAAATGAGGTATAGTAAAATAGGTTAAATGGAAAATAATGAAGGCAGTGAGAATTCTGAAAATAAATGATAGTCAGGGAATGTTATTTTCAGCAGATTGTAGAAAATCCATAGTCATTTAGTCATATTGTAGAATACAGGATACTAACAATGGCTCTAGCTAGGGAGGGCGGCTCCTTTAGGAAGTGTCAAGAACCTCAAATCTCTGGATTTCGCAGATCAGTGGCATATTTGTATTTGGTTGATTTTCATCCTGTAATTGCTTATCTGCTGCAACTCTTTGTGATTGTGACCTTCCAAAATTGAAAAACATGCTTCCTGCAAAGTAATTCTACCTACCCATCATCTATTCTAACATTTTTTTTTCTTCATTTACTGGGTGCATTTAGACTTGCAAACCCCTTGACATTTTTTTTCTTTTGAAAGTAAACTATCTATTTCTAACCTTATAACTTCCAAAGGCTCAGATTAGACTGATGAGCTCTTTTATTCTCTACCTAAATAATTATCTATCAAGATTAAAGAGTTTGACATATTTTTATTCACTAATTATCAACATGAAATTTAAAGCATGAATGAATCAATATTAAGCAGTTTGATTATCATGGATTGTGGCATTTTGGACAAGCTGCACCCAATATTATTTTTGCAAAAAGTAAACTAAACTGAGGCCTTTGATCTTGAATCTTTCATTTATCTCTTTTCCCTCACTTATCTTATTGGTTTCATATTTAGGCTTTGGAACCAATGTCTTTTTCTATCTACCTACTGATAAGCCAAGTTTAAACAGTTTGGCAAATCTTCATTTCCTAAATTATTAGTAAAAAATCAAAATTAG
The DNA here is from genome assembly GCA_034641835.2 of Pinus albicaulis. Classification (NCBI taxonomy): domain Eukaryota; kingdom Viridiplantae; phylum Streptophyta; class Pinopsida; order Pinales; family Pinaceae; genus Pinus; species Pinus albicaulis. Next base: position 261,903 of record JAXQQM020085745.1, read on the forward strand.
TACAATCATGTTTAGACTGTATGACTGAACAAGACTTTTTCAAAAGTAGTGGCATTTGGACTTGCACACTTTCAAAAATATTCATTTTTGGTATGGGGCTTACCTTTTCTTTTTATCTACTCTGATATTTTCTTCTTTTCTTTCTTTCTTTTTATATCAATTTTTTCTAAGATTTTTTGTTTAAGCAATGTTATATACAATGAAGAAAACTTTAAACTGATATTTCTCAACTAAAATAATGCTTGAGCATCCTGCCATTGACAAGACCTCCAAATAATTCTATTCCATCCATTCCTTATAGGAAAAATGCATTGTTACCTCTTGCAAAATGAATGATATAGGACCTTTCCATATATTATCAAATTTTCCATGCTTGCCTTTTTCCTCTCTTCTTGAATCCCACTTCAGCACTTTGTCTCCAATGCTGAAATAATTTGCCTTGGTCCTTTTGGCAAAGAGCTTCTTGATATTTTCTTGCAACATTTGTGTTCTATTGTATACTCCTTCTCTGGTTTGTTGTAGCTGAATAGTTTGGTTTATCCTTCTTTGTATATCATTATCTTCAGAATGTACCTCCTGAATGAGCTTCATTACTGGCACTCCCAAGGTTGTTGGGAATACCGCATCTATTCCATAGACTAGTTGATAGGGCCGGGACATATCAATTGATTTCTTATTTGTTATCTTGTTTGCCCATAGTGCACGTACTAATTTGTTGTGCCATGATTTCTTGTTTTCCTCCAGCAATTTTTTAATGATGTTCACCAAACTGTTGTTGGAGGATTCAACCAACCCATTACCTTGAGGGTAGTAAGTTGTAGAATTCCCCAAAGTAATGTTATATCTATGGAAAAAAACCACCATTTTATTGGATTTAAAAGAAGCATCATTGTCAGTAATGATTTCCTAGGACAGCTTAATCTAGATAGAATATTGTTTTCAAGGAATCTGATAATTACTAAATCTGTGGCAGTCCTAGAAAGAATGGCTTATATCCACTTTGTAAAATAGTTAGTAGCAGTAAGGATCCATTTATGTTGGGAAAAGGAGGCAAGGTGGATTTCTCCAATGAAATCTAGACCCCATTGTTGAAAAGGAGCTTCAACAGAGATGGGATGTAATGGCAAAGGCAACAGTTTTCTTTTTCCCTCAAAGCTTTGGCATTTATGGCAGGAAATTACCATTTTGTGGATGTCTTGGAAAAGGGTAGGCAAATAGAAGCCAGCCCTAAGGATCTTATTAACAGTGGTTTTCCAATAGAGGTGACCTCCACATTCTCCTTCATGAAATTCATGCATGATCCTACCTATATCTTCTTCAGGGAAACATTTAAGAATTACACCACCAAAATTTTTCCAATATAAAACTTTATCTAAAATGCATAAATTTACAGCCTTCAGTTTCTAGAATCTGGCCTTTGTTTTGGAAAAATCAGGAGGAACATTTAGATTAAAAATCACATATAGTATATCAACATACCAAGGAGAGTTTAGGAATGCTTCCTCAATAGGTGGAGTCGTCAACTCCTCTTTTTCATCCAATGAGTGAATCATATTTACGTCCAGTGCTTGAAAATTTGTTTCAGCCATAAGCTTAGCCAGTCCTCGTCCTTTGATCAGCTTGGTGGGCTTGATTTCCAAATCATATTCTAAGATAATAGAAATCTACTTACCTCTTTTTCCATCAGGATCTTGTGTAAGTATGTCTTTAACCACTATATGAGGCACAAATGCAATGATGTGTGAGTGGAGAATGTAGAATTTGAAATATTTTAGGGCTTTGATTAAGGAAAAAACCTGTTTTTCCATTATATTATATTTCAGAGGTGCATCTCTTAATGCTTAGCTATGGGCTACTCTTGTCCCATTATGTTTTTCTGTAGTAAGATAGCAGCAACTGTGTGTTCTGATGCAAAGGATAAAATGAAGAAATATTTGGTGAATTCAGGATTGATCAAAACTGGTGTTTGTGTAATTGCTTGCTTCACCCAATCAAAATATTGCTTTGCTTCTTTGGTCCATTTGACTCCTGATCCTTTTCTTAGCATGTTAGTGATTTTCCTTAGGAGTTCTGCAAGGTTTGGTATGAACCTTCTTAAGAAATTTATCTTTCCAATGACAGATTGCAGCTCTTTGATGTTTCTCAGATGACTGATTTGCAATATTCCCTCAATCCTTTTGGGGTCGATCTTGATCCCTTCTTTAGATATGATTTGGCCTAGAAGCTTCCCTTCTTGAAGGCCAAACAAGGTTTTCGTGGGATTTAAAGACAAGCCATACTTTATACACTTTTCAAAGACCTTTCTCAAATGGGCTAGATGTTCTTCATCAGTTTTTGAGTAGATTGTGATGTCATCAAGATATATCACAATGAAGTAACCTATTTCTTCTGAGAAAGCGATATACATTTCTCTTTGAAAAGTGGCCCCAACATTCATTATCCCAAAAGGCATTTTAACATACATGAAGGTGCCCCAAGGTGTGGTGAAATATGTCTTGTTTTGTTCATCTGGATGTACCAGCACCTGATTGTACCCTGAAAAACCATCAAGCAGAGATATCCTTTTGAAGCCTACTACCCTTTGCATTATGTGATCCATTTTTGGTAAAGGGTAGTTGTCTTTCAAGGATGCTTTGTTTAAATTTTTGAAGTCTATGCAGAGCCTAATTTCTCTTGTCTTCTTCCTCACTAATACAAGATTTGAAACCCATTCTCAGTACCTGAGTGGGACTATTATTACAGCGTCATACATTTTCTTTATTTCTTTCTCAACCAGTGGAATTTAGACAAGATTTATTCTACGTAGTTTTTTTTTAAGGGGATTCTGGATTTCTTTGAGTGGAACCTTGTGCTGAATGATATTTGTATCGTAGGACTTCAAGTCTTCATAGCTCCAAGAAAACACATCACTAAATTATTTAAATAGCTCAATGTATTTATGCTTTATATGTGTTGTCAATGTCTTTGACAGTTTTATCGTTTTGGGCTCTTTCTCACTGCCTATATTACATTCTTCTACCTTTGGTTCAATAGACTCCATCTTTGGTTTTCTAGAAACATCGTTGAAATCAAAAATTTCTTCTAGAGAGACAAGTCCTCTGGGCAAGGTGTTATCTCTGGACTGCAGCACTTCAACCTCTTCTTTTTCTGGATCTGCACATAGCTTTGTCTTTTGTGGATCTTTCTTTGCTAACAAATTTATACCAGAATTAAGAGTGGCCTCCTCCTTGCCTTCTTGTTCCTCAGTAGGGCAGTCTTCTTCATGATCTAAGTCTGAATTGGGCATTTCAAACTCATCTGTGGACTACAAGAAATCTTCAATTTGTTTTTCATCTTCAAAAACTTGCCAGTATCTTATGTTATCAGGGACTGCTGGTCTATATTTAACCTTTATTGTATATTTTTTGTTATGATGAGGTTTTTGACAAGTACTGGTTGCAAAGGCTAAATTGTTGGCAAGGATATTTTGATTTCTTGGGAAAAAGGCAAGATCATATTCTTTGAATTTTTTTAGGAGGTCGAGGGCAGCATTTTTGTACGCTCTTAGTCTAGGGTGCTTAGCTAAATATTCTCCTTTAATTTGCCTGATGACTAGCTCAGAATCCCCAAGGGTTGAGATCGTTTTGGCTCCTAATTTCTTGAGTAATTGTAGCCCTAGGATGAGTGCCTCATATTATTGTACATTGGAAGTTCAGTTTATAGGAGTGGCCCTCTGTGTGGTTATTCTCAGTGTTGTGTACCCAAACACCTGCTCCTGATCTAGTTTTACCACAAGAACCATCAAATCTCATGCTCCATAGAGGTTCAGTTTTAGGTTCTCCATTCTGTTGTTCTTTATCTATTTGTTCTAACTGTTCTGACTGTTCTTCTTTTTTTCCAGTTGTTTGTTCATTTATTTCTACTTGTTCATTAATTTTTTCATCATTGTAAAGGATAAATGAATCACGGTCCGTGTGGACAAAATAGATAGGGGAATTATCAAGCTTTTCTTGATTTCTGACCATGTATTTCATATGAGTCTCCCTATATATTCTTCTTGGTTGACTAAAGACAGGTATGGTAGCATAGTTCAAGTCCATTTGGAGGGTGCCTTGAAGTTTAGCTCCCCATGAGCGTGAAAGGAGCATGCCATATTTAGGGGGAATGTCAGCCACTACAATATCCATTACTAGGCTTTTAGCTGGTATTTGTTCTAAAGTAACACATAGACCTTTGATTAGGCCTAGACATTTAACTCTATTGGAGTCAAAGGAGTACAAGTCTTTGTATGGTCTAGTTATCTCAAGGCCTAATTTCTCCATAACTACCTTTGGCATGAGGTTATGAGAAGCTCCTGAATCTAACATGGAATTATGGAGGATTTTATCATGAATATTTAAACTAACATAAAACGGAGTAACACCTCCTTCTTGGAATTTACCTTATCTCAAGGCCTAATTTCTCTATAACTACCTTTGGCATGAGGTTATGAGAAGCTCCTAAATCTAACATGGCATTATGGAGGATTTTATCATGAATATTTAAATTGACATAAAATGGAGGAACACCTCCTTCTTGGAATTTACCTTCTGCTTCAGGTCCAAAGAAAAGCTCAGGTTTATCATCATTCAAGTTCATAGTATCAGTGTTTTCTCCTAAGTTTAAATCTTTCAAAACTTTGGACCTATATACATCTTGGCCAACTAATTTAGTAAGAGGTATGGAGATTTTTATCTTGGAAATTTCATTCTCGATACTGAATGGTGTCTGTGTTTTTGGCAGATTTAAATTAGTTTTATCAGACACTATTTTTGTAGCAATTTCAGATTGTTGATTTGTTCTAGAGGTATTAGTTGAATTAGTTTTATTAGGGATGCTAGTTGAGTTACTAGTGCTACTTTCCAGACTGTTTTTGTTTTTGTTTTTATCAGAACCTTTAACCATTATGTTTGAATTTTTTGTTGTCTTTTTAGGATCATTTTCAGGGGTCTTCCTAACATAAATTTCAGGGTTCTTTCTCTTGGGAGCATCTTGGGCTTTCTTTCTTTTGAGGTCATACTACCTATGCACTTCCATGATGGCATTTTTGAAGCCTTGTTTATAGTCTTCGGATTCTTCTTCATTTGGGGCAAATGTGACTTGTTCTTCCTCAGTGAGGAAAACAGTATCCTCATTATTTACTCCCATTATATTGATTTGACTTTGTTCTGGTTCTTCAATCATCCCCTCATCCTCATCAGCATAGTTCTCTTAAAAATGGGGCCTGATTTTCTGGTCAGGTTCCCTCTATTCTCTTTGTCTTATTTGAGGGGGATTTCTTCTAAAATTTTGGTTCTGATTCTGGTTTCTATTTTGAGGAGTTGTTTGGTTTTCTCTGAGTTAAAATCTCTCATTCATGTTTATTCTCTCCATAATCCTCTCCATGGTTCGAACAAAGTTGTCAATCTTAGTATCAGAAGATGAGGGTACAACCTCTTCCCTATATGTGACTCTTTTTTCATTTTTCATCCTAACCCTTTTGGCAATCAGATTTGCCTCTACACTTATTGCACCCCTCTGCATGTCTTCTAATGTAAGAGGCTCTCTTTCTCTTATTTGATAGTCCATTTCTGGGTCAAAACCATCTGGAAATTTCATTAGGGCTAGACCTTATGGAGGCTTCATGTGAAGAGGGAGGGCATTGTATACACTGTTGAACCTAGTGCAATACTCTTGGACACCCTCTCCAATGTTTATTTTGATGTTTTCATATTTTGATAAGATTTGGAGAGGGTTTTTCTTGACTTCCCATTTATTTAGGAATAGCTCATGAAAAGCAGGGAGATCATGGATACTATTATGGGTTAGGCCTTTAAACCATTTTCTTGCTTATCCCCCTAAGCTTTGAGCAAACAATCTCAGTTTAACAGTCTCATCATCTATTTTTTGTATGTCAAAATAGTCATTCATTCTATCCACGTGTTTTTGAGCAGTTGTAGAACTACTTGCATCATATAAGGGAATCTTGGACTGATATTCCTATTGTTTAACTGCTAAAGGTAATGGTAGAACTAATGGGGCATACAATGTTTCCATGGCTGGTAGTTGGGGAAACAAAGGAGGGTTAACAAGTGGAGAATTTATAAGATGAGGTGGAGGGTTAAGTGGAGGAAGGTGAACAGTGGGTGTATGAATGGGGGTTGAAGTTACTACAACAGGATTTTGTTGTAAGATGGATGGGTCTAAAATTATCTAGGTTATACAACTCTGGGATTTAGTCCTGGACAAGTTTTGTTCCAGGGGTGAGCCAGATAGGATATCTTGCAAGTTTGTAAGGTTTTCAGGTAGGGAACTTTCCTTGTGAATAGGTTTGCTAATAGTTGGATTTTTAAATCTAGGAGTTTTCCACAAGATTTGCTCTGGATTTTCAACTATTGGAGGAGGGTTTGGGTCAAGATGGGATCTGGTACAGATTCTTCTAGAAGCCAGAACTTGGACCCAAGGTTCATAGAGGTTGAAATTTTTATAATAGTTCGTAAAAACGAACCAATCTGTGAAAGGAATACTTTATTCACAAAGTATTTTGATTGGGTTCTATTTGAGTTTTTATGATATCAATGTTTCTCAATAATTTCCCAGTGAAGTCTATAGAAAACCAATGGAGTCAGCAGGCCTACTGAAAAGCAGTGGAGTCACCAGGTGGATGGTTTTAGTTGTCTTGAGGCTGGATGTTGTTCACCATCAGCAACCAGATACCAGTATTGGCTAACACTTGAATCATCTAAATTTGAATGGAGTTTTCTGAGTTCTTGGGGAAATATTAAGTTGTTTTAATAACTGAGTTCCCTAGTATGGTCGCCACTATGTTGGCTCCCCGTAATTTGCAATATTGGCAAGAAAAAGTAGCGGGGAACCACATCAAACCACTTTGGAGTCCAAGGACCTAGCCTTCCTAGGCTCACAGAGGGCTCTCTCTATGTTTATGATTAACTAATTTATCTTTATGTTTATGTTTTTCTAATTTTAGGCTAGTGATGAAGCTTGGGATTATTTTGTTTGTTTGATTGATTGATTGATTGATTGATTGTATGTAGGTTGAATAGATAGAATGTGGGAAGCTTAAACCATTGGGCTATGGAGTCATAAAAGGTTTTAATTGTACATCAACTCTTCAAGGGTTTTCATAGGGAAATCTAACTATATCAAGTGGATCTTCTTAGGTAAAATGAATATGAAATGACAGCAAGTTGTGAATTCAGTAAAACTAAAGGGAAATTAAGAATCCTTTAACTATACTTCTAACAAGAGAAGCCTTCACGATAACAGCTTGGTAAAACTGAAGAGAAGTTAAAAATTCTTCAGCTATACTTTACTAAAAAAAACCCAAGACAAAAAAAAAGCAATCCTAGAGAGCAGATAAGAATTCTCTAGCTATTACTTTCAGACAAAGAAAACATTCAAGATAACAGTTCAGTGAAATTAAAGAGCAGTTAAAAATTATTTAATTAAAATTCGAAGAAGGCCTTTAAGATAATAGTTTGGTAAAACTGAAGAGAATTTAAGAATTCTTCAATTATACTTCACTAATAAAATCTCAAGACAACAATCCAGTAATCCTAGAGAGAAGTTAAGAATTCTCTAGTTATTACCTTCAGAGGAAAACATAGACATAATAATGACAGATAGAGTTGAGGTACCAAAACAGCATATCTCAACCTAAAATTTATGTTCTATCATCAGATAAACTGATGTACAGTATGGAAAACAAAGGAGAAACATTGACAAAGAGGGATAAAATCACCAATAACATAGCTCAAGAATCATGTGAATGTGCTTTTATTATTGATGTCCAAAATAGTTACAATGCTCCAAAGCAATAACCTTTGCAACTCAAAGTTCGATCAAAATCCAATCTAGTAATCAGCCAACTAACCAACAACAATAATGAACAATACATGAAGTATTTAAATGCAGATGAGGAGGTGATCCTACTCTATGGTTTCAGACTTCATTTATTACAAAGTAAATGTGATTTTTACCTTTGAGACCATGCAAGGGCCAAGATAAAATATCACTGACTAACTTCTTGTAATAATAACTTTTAACTTAACCGCTGAGCTAACTTTAGGATATTTTTGACTATTTGCCTTCATCATTAAATTTTTCAATAAATTCTAAGCTGCTAAAATATCTCTGACTGATTTATTAAATATAGTTGTTTTTATTAAAGTAGAATTTGGGCTGTAGGTGGCTAATGTGATTTGGAAGAGTTTGAATGTCAAATGGCCTTGACACCTAGCCTGGTCTTCTTCATTGATCTACTTCTAATTTGTCTTTAAACTCTTCAATGTGTCATTATATGTATCCTTTATCTACTTTCTTTCTTTTCCTTATCCTTGATTTCTCTATTTACTTTCTTTTTCCTTGAGTTACTGTAGTCTCTCCCTTAATCTCTCTTATCTGCCCTTTGTCTTAACTTTGTCTTCTAACCCTGTATTTTACTTTTAACCTTTGATTAATCCTTTGTCTGTGTCTTTCATTTTCCTTTCATCTCTACATAGCCACTGTAAAATTTTCTTTATTTTCTCTACCATGTCCTTTGAAGAACACATGCTTCCTCTGATTTAATCTTGTGCTCCTAATCCTTTGATGAATAAGGTATTCTGGATTGTCACCCAGAAAACCTATTTAAAACAACTCTTGGAACTTAGAAATGCATTTTGATTTTCATGTTTTATAATATATTTATCACCTGTAAAACTAAAATAATTCCTTAATAAAAAAACGTGATCTCGCACAGTGGGAAAAAATGGTGGCTTGCAGGTATTTAGAGCAATCTGTGGACAGAGTCCGGAGGTTCTCTGGTTCATGCGTTTATTCATGACCTTTCAGGTCTTTTTTAGAAGTGTTTCAGGGTTTTACATGGTGGCTCGGTGTTCATCGCAATGACACAGGGCTTCGAAACATTCAAATGGGTCAATGGTTTTGTATTATGGCGCGGGAGCGGTTTGGTGGTTTTCGCATGGGGCATGGGCGGTGATGTGGTAATTTTCACAGGGATGTGATAATATGGAGGGAGTGACGCATTGTTGAGATTGCAACAAGATGATGAGCTTAGTGGAAAGGAGTTGCCTTCACTAAGTGGGCCCGCAGGCTATTTTTGGTGCAAAGTCTATTTTTAGACTATGTCTATTTTAGACATATGGATCATGTTCTATGAGTTGCAGGATGCTATTTGTGGATGGTTGGTCAAGTCGGAAAAAATAGATGGACTTCTATTTTTAGACATATTGAGCGGAATCTATTTTTAGATTGCCAGTCTAAAAATAGATATGTCGAATATTATTAGCTCTTAATAATATTTGGACTATAAACATTATCTTATTCTCTTGGAGCACTTCAGTTAAGTGCACAGATGTGGCACAGAAGCTTACAGAAGGAATTACGCTATTCCTAAGGGTTATGTGGAGCTATTGCATGAATACTTCAGTTATAACTCATGTGACAGAGTTTGGTGGAGTTGATTGAGGAGTTAATGGAGTTGTATTCAGCTTAACTAATCTAAACATAGTTGAGCTATTTGTATCTAGTTTAACTGATTGATACAATTAGTGAGAGTGGTGTGAATTAATTATTAATTAATTCACTAATTATAAACTCATTAATCAACTAAATAATACATCAGTTAACATCAGTGCATGGACAGTTTCAGTGGAGACCAGTGCAGAGATAGGTGAAAGAGCAGGTTAACTATCAATTGTGACTATATTGTTGCATATTTGCAACAATCAGTGATTGGAGAAGCCCATGAGGATTGCGCAGTACAAGCCAGGTGGTTCAAGTTATTTAATGAGCCATCCTTTAGCATTGATTATGCAATAGAGGCTGGCTATTAGGTGGCAGAGATTGGAGCATGTGTTTTGCTAGATCTAGCTTGATTAGTGTGTAGCAATTGGAGGTTGTGCTGAGAGCTTGTGAGGAGCTTTGTACAATTATTGTTACATGATATCTATGACATATAATATACAGATAGTTGGGGGTTTTTATCTTTAATCTTTCCCATGAAATACTGTGTTCATATGTGTGATTGTTTATGGTTTTAATGTGCGCATGCGATTGTTTTTATTTCCGCAATTAATGATCAATGCTAGAAGAGATTATGTATTGTGCATGAAGTTAAAATAGTGTGTGATCAGGAGAATCTTGGTGAATAATATATCATTTATTCAAATTTCTACATGGTATCAGAGTGATATTGATCATTGGAGAAATTTCAAACATTGAAGCGGTTGAGTTTTGAGCTGGTGGAATTCGAATTTGCAGCAGTGTTTTCTTGGTGTCAAAGTTGAGATGTCTTTCAACGAATTGTGATTGGATTATGCCCTTGAGGGCAGCTTGAATTATATTTCATGGAAGGACAGGATGGAGGCGGTACTGGATGACAATGGGTTGAAGGAGTTCATAGATGCAGAAATTCCAAAACCCACTTCTAGTGATGTTGTTGTACTTGACGCATGGCAAAAGAAGACAGAAAAGTGTCGAAGAATTTTGTTGGAAGGTGTGAAGGATCACATAGTGTCTAGCCTTCATGGTAAGGCTTCTCCATTCTTGATGTGGAAATCGTTGACAGACTTATTCCAAAGCAAGAGCGACCAGAGGAAGTTGTCACTCAAGGATAAACTCAGGAACATAAAAATGGAGAAAGGTGACAGTATGCCCAAGTACCTCACGAAGTTCATCCAATGCAGGGATGAGCTGGGAAGTGTGGGGGTTACTTTTGATGACGAGGACTTGGTGAGCTTGGCTCTCCTTGGGCTTCCGAAGAGTTGGCATTCCTATCAGGACTCTGTCAATGGTCGGGAGAAATTGCCAGGATGGGAGCGACTTTGGTCAGATCTTGTGCAAGAGGAGATAAGGCGGAGTACCAGGGACGGATCTTCATCAAGGAACTCTGATGAAGAGAATTGCGCTTTGGCTGCCAAAGCAAAGAAGGGGAAGAGCAAGAAATCTTCTCAATCCGGTGCGAAAGGCAAGAAGCAGGACATGTCCAAGGTGAAGTGCTTTCACTATCACCAACACGGACATTATGCCACAAATTGTCCGCAGAAGAAGAAAAATAAGCAGGCTGCTGGATCTGCAGCTGGAGAGGCCTTAGCCTCGCATTTTGAGCTGGATTTTTCGCTGATCGCATGCTTGGTCTCAAGTGTGATGGGTTCAGTGTGGTTTCTTGACAGTGGTGCATCTTTTCACATGACAGGAGATCGAGATTTGTTTACTGATTTGGATGAGAAAGATCTTGGAGTGCACATCGAGATGGGCGATGATGGTAGATACAGTGCGACCGGTATCGGTACCATTTCCTTTGAGAGGGAGTCTGGTAAACCCTTCGTATTGAAGGAAGTGATGCATGTTCTAGGATTGAAGAAGAATCTTATCTCTGTGGCGATGTTAGAAGACAAAGGATATGATGTTGTCTTTAGCGAGGGAAAGGCTTTCCTGCGCAGTAAGGCAACTGGTGAGACCCAGAGGATAGGGGTTCGAGTTAAGAACCTTTATCAATTGCAGGTAGATGGCTGCGCAGCAATGGCAGGCAAGGCAGAAGGAGTGGTGAGCCGGGATGATGGTGAGTTGTGGCACCGAAGATTGGGCCACCTTCACCATGGAGCTTTGAAGATACTGCAGTAGATTTCTACTGGGCTTCCTAAGGGTACTCTTGCGCAGTCAGATCAGTGCAAGGGATGTACCTTGGGAAAATTTGTGAAAGCCACATTTCACAAGAAGGATAGTCACGCCACGACGATCCTTGAGAGAATTCACACAGACGTGTGTGGACCTTTCTCAGTAGCTTCGACAGCAAAGCATAGGTATTATGTGATATTTGTTGATGATTTTTCTCGTAAGTGCTGGATCTTCTTCATGCAGAAGAAGAGCGAGACATACTCAAAGTTCTGTGAGTTCAAGGCATTGGTTGAGAAAGAATCGGGGAAGCAGGTGAAGGCTCTTAGGAGCGACAATGGTGGTGAATTCATCTCTGGCGAATTCAAGGACTTTTGCATTGCAGAAGGAATTCGAAGAGAGCTCATAGCACCTCATAACCCACAGCAGAACGGGGTTGCTGAGCGGAAGAACAGAACGATCGTGGGTGCTGCACGGGTGATGTTGCATGATCAGGGCCTTCCCATACACTTGTGGGATGAGGCATGAAATACTGCAGTATATGTGCAGAATCATTGTCCTCATAGGACACTTGGCATGAGTACACCCGATGAGGTGTTTTCTGGTAAGAGGCCTGATATTTCCCATTTGAGGATTTTTGGTTCACCTGTTTACATTCATGTGACGAAGGATGCCAGGAAGAAGCTGGAGCTGACTGCAGAGGTTGGGATATTTTTGGGGTACATTGATACACCCCACAACTATCGTGTGTATTTTCCAGACAGTCGCAAGACTGTTGTGCGACGGGATATCAAATTTCAGGAGGAGAAAGCCATGAAGTGTTCGCTTGAGAGGGAGCCACACTTGCATGCAGATGAGGAGCTATTAGTTCCTAAGGATGAGTCTCGGGATGTGGATCAGCCACAAGATGAGGTTCATGGAGTGGAAGAGACCACTCATGCAGCGCCAACCATCAGAGGGTGGAAGCACACTACAGAGGCTGAGCGACTGGCTCAAGATGCAGAGAGGATTATAGGAGCACCTACATCACAGCGCAGACAGAGACAGTCACCTGATCGGTACACTGGATACATGGCTCTCATGAGTCAATGTATCGTGACAGAGCCATCCTCTTTCGAGGAAGCTGTGGAGGATCCCGCATGGGTAGATGCCATGGTGGAAGAGTATGATTCGATTGTCAGAAACAATGCATGGGAGATTGTCCCAAGGCCGGAAGGGAAATCAGTGGTAGGTTCGAGATGGATCTACAAAGTGAAGCAAGCAGCTGACGGGAGTGTGGAGAAGTACAAGGCAAGATTTGTTGCTCGAGGCTTCTCACAGATTGAGGGGATCGATTATGAGGAAACCTTTGCACCTGTCGCAAGGTATTCTTCCATACGGACGATCCTAGCTCTCTCAGCGCAGATGGGGTGGCACATTCATCAGATGGATGTGAAGACTGCGTTCCTCAACGGAGTCATTGAGGAGGAGGTGTACATAGAGAAGCCCGAAGGTTTCGAGATCTTCAGCAGCGAGTCGCATGTGTGCAGGCTCAAGAGAGCACTGTATGGGTTGAAACAAGCACCTCGTGCTTGGTACACACGGATAGACAGTTATTTCACCAGACTTGGATTATCCAAGAGTGAGGCGGATCCTAACCTATACCAGATTGTGGTGGAGGGTAAGTTGCTTATCATTTTACTTTATGTATATGATTTTACTTTGACAGGTGATGAACTGTTGATACACTCATGCAAGGCTGATCTTGCAAAGGAGTTTGAGATGAAGGACTTGGGCCTCCTTCATTATTTCCTGGGATTGGAAATTTGGCAGTGCAGTGGTGGACTGTTTGTTTCTCAAGGCAAGTATGCCTGGGAGATACTGGAGAATTTCAACATGCATGGATGCAAGCCTGTTGATACTCCTCTTCCTGGTGGTTGGAGGAAGGAGGATGCTACTTCAGCGGAGGAAGTGGATTCCACTGTTTATCGACAGTTGGTGGGGTCACTCATGTATATGGTCAATACACGACCCGACATATGCTATGTTTTTAACCAGCTTTCACAAGCTATGGTTAAGCCTACCAAGCTCTACTGGAAGGCAGGAAAGAATGTATTGAGATATCTCAGAGGCACATCGGGATATGGATTATGGTACAGACAGTCGTATGAGGTGAAGTTGTGTGGCTTCACGGATGCAGATTGGGTAGGGAGCCCAACAGACAGAAAGAGCACATCTGGAGGGATTTTTAGTATCGGGTCGACAGTTGTTTCTTGGTACAGCAGGAAGCAGAGATCCGTGGCACTCAGTTCAGCAGAGGCCGAGTATATTGCAGCGATTTTGGATGCATGCAAGGCTATATGGATGAGAAATATCCTGGTCGGGTTGTTTGGTTCACACTTAGAGCCTACTGTGATTTATTGTGGTAATCATAGTTGCATCAAACTCTCGGTTAATCCAGTATTTCATGATAGATCTAAACACATTGACATCCGGTATCATCACATCAGAGATTGTGTGCAAAGATCATGTTACTTTCATACATTCCCACGGAGGATCAGGATGCTGATATCTTGACGAAGGCGCTCACCAAGAGAAAATTCGAATACCATAGAGGCAGGATAGGGGTGGCAGATAATCCTTATCTTGCTAAAAGGGAGTGTTGAGATTGCAACAAGATGATGATCTTAGTGGAAAGGAGTCACCTTCACTAAGTGGGCCCGCAGGCTATTTTTGGCGCAAAGTCTATTTTTAGACATATGGATCATGTTCTATGAGTTTCAGGATGCTATTTGTGGATGGTTGGTCAAGTCGGAAAAAATAGATGGACTTCTATTTTTAGACATACTGGGCGGAATCTATTTTTAGATTGCCAGTCTAAAAATAGATATGTCGAATATTATTAGCTCTTAATAATATTTGGACTATAAACATTATCTTATTCTCTTGGAGCACTTCAGTTAAGTGCACAGATGTGGCACAGGAGCTGACAGAAGGAATTACGCTATTCCTGAGGGTTATGTGGAGCTATTTCATGAAGACTTCAGTTAGAACTCATGTGACAGAGTTTGGTGGAGTTGATTGAGGAAGTTAGTGGAGTTGTATTCAGTTTAACTAATCTAAACATAGTTGAGCTATTTGTATCTAGTTTAAATGATTGATACAATTAGTGAGAGTGGTGTGAATTAATTATTAATTAATTCACTAATTATAAACTCATTAATAAACTAAATAATACATCAGTTAACTTCAGTGCATGGACAGTTTCAGTGGAGACCAGTGCAGAGATAGGTGAAAGAGCAGGTTAACTATCAGTTGTGACTATACTGTTGCATATTTGCAACTACCAGTGATTGGAGAAGCCCATGAGGATTGCGTAGTACAAGCCAGGTGGTTTATGTTATTTAATGAGCCATCCTACAACATTGATTACGCAATAGAGGCTGGCTATCAGGTGGCAGAGATTGGAGCATGTGTTTTGCTAGATCTAGCTTGATTAGTGTGTAGCAATTGGAGGTTGTGTTGAGAGCTTGTGAGGAGCTTTGTACAATGATTGTTACATGATATCTATGACATATAATATACAGATATTTGGGGGTTTTTAGCTTTAAGCTTTCCCATGAAATATTGTGTTCATATGTGTGATTGTTTATGGTTTTAAAGTGTACATGCGATTGTTTTTATTTCCGTAATTAATAATCAATGGTAGAAGAGATTTTGTATTTTGCATGAAGTTAAAATAGTGTGTGATCAGGAGAATCTCGGTGAATAATATATCAGTTATTCAAATTTCTACACGCGTGGCGGAAATTATGGGCGCAAAAACCGCCCATTTTTCAAGTTCCAAAGGTTTATAGTTTTGGGCATTTGCGGTTGCGACGGGGAGAGGTGGTCGTTGGATTGGGGGGCAAAGATCTGATGGTGGTCGAGGTTCGACTGATCAAGGGTTTAAATAAGATGTGGGGCCTAGTATTTTAAATGGAACGGTGGGTTTTAAACGTAGGGCAGGGTTTTTACAAAGCAGGGCCCGGGGGAAAGTATTTAAAGCAGAGGTGCTTTAATATCTGATGGGGCCAGGGTTATATGGATGCAGAGCGTAGAGTTTGTAGAGCGGGGGGTTTAAAACATAAAGGTGTCGAGTCTTTCAAATAAGTAGAGTTTTGTTTAAAAGGTTGGGTCCCGAATAAATTTATTTCAAACAATGTAAAAAAGGTTTTTTACATTGTTTTGAATGAAAATAGAGGAAAATGAGTGAAGGGGGAGGGTTTTAGCAGTGGGAGTGGGGTTTTAGAAAGGGGAAGAGGGTAGGAATAAGGGGATTAGGGATAAAAAAGAGATTTTTAGAGCATGAGAGTGCTAGAGAAGGTAAAATGAGATATAGTAAAATAGGTTAAATGGAAAATAATGAAGGCAGTGAGATTTCTAAAAATAAATGATAGTCAGGGAATGTTATTTTCAACAGATTATAGAAAATCCATAGTCATTTAGTCATATTGTAGAATACAGGAGACTAACAGATAGGAATGAGAAACATATCTTTAATAATGAGCTTGTTGATCTCTCTATGATCCTGATACATACGCCATGATCTATCCTTCTTGCACACCAATACTACTAGAGAAGAGAATGAAATTTGGCTAGGTTGAATTATACCTTCATCTAGCATTTTTGCGACCATACATTCAATTTCACTCTTATGGGCATAGGGATATATGTAAGGTCTAATGTTTGGAGGAACACTTCCTGGAATCAAGTGAATAGCATGATTATGATATGAATAGGCGGGATATATTTGGGAGTCTCAAATACCTTGGAATGATTGTCAAGGACTCTTTGGAGATCTAAATAAATGGAAGACTTAGGTGCTTTAAGAACTAGTGAACTTAATTATGGAATTACCCCTCATTGTTCCTTCTTCAAAATATTTTTCATGCAATTAGAGTTGATTATCTTCCTATGTATCCCTACGATACCCCTTAATTAAATCTCCTTTCTTTCCGAGAAATAAATCAAGAAAAGTTCTTGAAAATTAAAATTTATTGTCCCCAAATATTGTAACCATTGAACTCTTAATACAACATCTGCATCACCCATTGGATTGGAAAGAATTGGAATATTCACTACATATTCCCCTATGGTTATATTGATATTATGTAACTTCCTTGAGAAATTTATAGTTCCTCCATTTGCAACCATCACTTGACATTTTGGTGTTGGATATAGGAAGAAATTTAAATCCTTGGATATCTTACAATGAATAAAATTATGAGTACTACTTGAATCAATTAGCACTATTACTTTTCCCTTCTTGATCGATCCTTCTATCTTGAGAGTTTGAGGAGTGGTAATTCCCGCCATTGCATTACAAGATATGGTCGAATTCACTTCTTCTTTTTCAACCCCTCGATTGGTTCCTGGTGTATATCTTCTATTTTGATGTTTCTTGTTATTTTTATCCCTCCTCTTCACAATCTATGTAAAATCATTTATTCTCAGTACACTTATGACCTTTAGTGTATTTTCTTCACAACTGTAACAAATCCATTTTGCTATTTTTTCTCCAATTGTTGTGATTTCAAGCTTGTAGCTTGTGGGAAGTCTTGGGTGTAGTATGTTAGACTCCTATACCAATATGTGTCATTTTTCATGATTGACTTGTTGAACTATGCAATATGTCAAACCTTTTTCTTGTTGCAAAGGTGTTCCATATTATTCAAAAAATCAAAAAATTTAAAAAATGTAAAGAGGGTATACCCTAAAAGAAAAATCAAAGGGTGAAAAAATAAAATTGGCCAAAAAAGTGAAAGAAAATGAACCCCATCAAAAGAAAGGCCAAGGAAAGTGTGCAAGTCTAAATGCCACTACTTTTTGCTCCGATGTAATAAACAAAATTGTGTGCATTTTGTCAAACTTTTGCCACAATTTATGAAGAATCAAACTGTTTAAACTTGACTCATTCATTTTTCAATTTCATGCTGTAGAATAGAGAATAAATATCTGACCAAACAATTTAATCTTGGCAGATAAGTAGATAGGTAGAGTTAATAAAAGGTGCTCAACAGTTTAATCTGAGCCCTTGGATGTAATAAGTGTAGACTTAGATAGGTTTTCCATGTAAAAGAAAATATGATTGAAAAGGGTTTTCCAGTCTAAGTGCACCCTAATAAAGGAGAGAAAATGGTAGCGTAAAGTAAGTAGGGTAGGTAGATGTTGTTGCAGAATTACATGTGATGAACGATGGTTCCAAATGTGTTCAATTTTACTTTCATCACAAGTGCAAAGGCAGATACTACATTGGAAAAAGTTCACAACAAAGCAAAGTCAAGATTATTAACTTCCCCTTCATTTTCCCTTAAAGATTTCACTAATTTCCCTAAGCACTAAGGTATTTGAAGATTAAAGGAGCTCAAGGCATTTCCTTGACTTTTGGAGGGACCGGACCCTCGGCCCAATAATTGAAAAAACCTAAGTACTTGAAATCATCCATTATCACATTCATTCACCTCTTAAAATATTTTCCTAAGTAAAATCCCATTTTACTTAGGAAAATCCTTCAATATTTCATGAAAAGCCCTCAAAATCACTTTTTATTCTAAGTCTAAG